>WJXA01000216.1:0-134388 GCA_014282245.1 Rhododendron simsii | reverse complement strand
AATTTTAGAACATTTTCAGTGCAAAATCATTCTTTTTTCAGTGCAATTTTCAGAGAGATTTTCGTGTCTTTTTCAATCAAAACCCTAGGGTATTTATAGAGAAATTCTCAGGGGATTTTAGCTTGGTCTTCAAGCATCCACCGGCTTGCTGCAGTCCTACGCCGGTCAGGGAGAGCTACAGACCAGGCTATGATGGTCTGAGATGCCTTGACCGAAGTTCTGAAAAAGGGGTGCAAGTTACGATGTACCATACAGTACACATGTCTACCGTACGGTAGAGTTATATAGACCGTGCGGTGGATGTTGCAACCGCCCTAATTGTTGAGCGGTTGGGATGACGTAATTGTACCGTACGGTGGATCTTGTACCGTATGGTGGAGTTGACTTTATGTTGACTTTTGAAAGATTCATTCCAAAATGGTATTTGTTTGATTTAAAACCCTTTTATCATCATCGGGGACTTAAAAGATATCGAAGCGTCCAAATTGGGGTGTCTACAAAACCCTCCAGTGCTAATGCCTCCCACACCAGGAAAATCTTTGATCCTATACTTGTCAGTTACCCCCACTTCTATGGGGTGTATGCTGGCACAGGAAGGAGACGATGGGGTTGAAAGAGCTGTCTATTATCTCAGCAAAAAGATGGTAGGATGCGAAGAGCGTTATACCCCTTTGGAAAAGACATGTTGGGCACTTGTTTGGGCATCCAAGAAACTGAGGCACTACATGCTAACCTACCCGATAAGGATCATCTCTCGGATGGATCCCCTCAAATATTTGTTTGAAAAACCAGCCCTCATGGGGAGAATGGCATGGTGGTTGTTGATGTTATCCGAATTTGAGCTAAAACACGCCACCAGAAAATCTGTCAAAGGAAGAGCTGTCGCCGACTTCTTGGCTGACAACCCGACTGGAGGAAACGAAGACACCGAATTCATATTCCCAGATGAAAGCATAATGACGTTGACTGAAGATGTTTGGAAGTTGTACTTCGACGGAGCCGCCAATCAGAAGGGATTTGGGATCGGTGTATTGCTGGTAGCGCCTGATGGATCCCATGTCCCGCTCACATTCAAGCTGAACTTCGAAGTTACCAATACTCAGGCTGAGTATGAGGCCTGCATTGTAGGCCTGGAAGCAGCTATCGAGATTGGCATAGAAAAACTAGAGGTAGTGGGAGACTCTAATTTAGTCGTGTCACAAGCCAACGGTGACTGGAAAGTCAAAGAGGAGAAATTGAAGCCATATCATCAGGATTTGGAAGACCTCTTCCCTTATTTTCACAAGGTGACTTTCACTCATGTGCCAAGGCTCGAAAATCGTTTTTCAGACGCATTAGCAACGCTAGCTTCCATGGTCGAAATCCCTGTAAAGCTAAGGCCAATTGTGATTGAACAAAGGGACATACCTGTCTATCAGCATGTCATGGCGATCGATGAGCCCGAAGATGGCCACCCTTGGTTCTACGACATTTGGAGATTCGTGGAAAGAGGAGAATACCCTATGGAGGCGACTAAAAAGGACAGAATCGCCCTTCAAAGGAAGGCCGCGCAATACATCATTTGTGGGGGAAGCTTGTATCGAAGGTCACATTGCGGCATGCACAAGTTATGCATCCATGGTGCAGAAGCAAAAAGAGTGACGGAAGAAACCCACGAAGGGGTCTGCGGTCCTCACATGAACGGTATGATGCTCGCCAAGAAAATTCTCAGACAAGGGTATTTCTGGTCCACCATGGAAACAGAATGTGTGGAATACGTACGACGATGCCACAAATGCCAAGTACATGCCAATTTAACCCATGTCCCACCATCGGAGTTACATCAAACAACCTCGCCTTGGCCTTTCTCGATATGGGGAATTGATGTCATCGAGAGGGTGGTGCCAGCAGTGTAACGCCCCGAATTTTGGGGTACGTTAAATAAAATATTTTATTATAAAAACGAAGCGAGTCCAGCTCGTTATTACATCATAAACCTTACAAAAGTACTTTTATTTACAAAACAGAGGGATCTAGGGTTCCTAACTACAATTCTTCTTGCTTCTCCAGCTCCTCGGCTTCGAACGCCTCCAAGGTGAATAGTTCGTCCTGTTCGTCTATCAAATCTGACATATTATACCGGCGTCGCCACCCATATAATATGCCAGGGTCACCACAAGGCAACACCATGAGCTACGAAGGCTCAGTAGTATAATCCTAATACTAGCATCGATTTCCACATGATAAGTACATAAGCAGTGATAAAAGACAATAGCGCTAACAATTGCTTTATGATTTTCGTTGGTGTCGACTCATCGTGAACCTTGTCGTTATTACCCTTTTTCAAAAACACCTTTTTAACTCACCTAACCTCGGTTCCGCCGCGCCGGGTTCCCAAGTATCCTCACAATGGTTCCGCCGCGCCGGGTTCCCATTGGCACACATTTGCATTGGCTCCTCTCCACGGATAACCAAGCTATACCTCACCATGGTTCCGCCAGTCCGGTTTCCCATGGGAACACACACAACCTCACAATGGTTCCGCTATTCCGGATTTCCATTGGAACACACACACACTCACGTAATACCCTCGAGATGGTCATTACGTAGTTTCTAAGATATTTTCCAACCGGGAAAACACAACGTCCTTGTTAAACACACCCTAGGTGCCATGTTTCTACTTTTCTCGGTTTTCGTGTCACGTTCTCATGCAAGACTCCGCGTGTGGGACTTTTACAAAGTAAACACAAACCACTCATTTTAATCTTGAAACAACAAGCAAGATCATCCAACTCTATGTTGCTAAACATATGCAAATCAACGCTTAAAGCATAACGCCACATGTTCGGACGCCCTTGGAGTGATAAATCACTTATGCTTCATCATGCCACAAGTAATACAAGCAATTCATATATGCATTCTCATAAACATCTTAAAAGATCAAAATACGAATACTTCGTTCCAAACGATAAGTTTTTTCTTAGAGATCAAAACAACATACGTTATACTTGAGATGGAAAATAAGAAGATCATACATAACTTAGGATAGGGTAAGAGTATCCTACCTTGATCCGAAACTAGTCGGGGCCGAATAAGCTAGGTGGAATTTCTCCCGAATCTGGACCGAACTTCGGACGGCAGTAACTCGGTCAATCTTTGGCCGAATACGATCGTTCTTGGGTCCAGATCGAAGATCAAGAAACCTTCTACAACTTCTGTGAAGGAAGTCGATCCTAGAAACGAACTTAGATAGGAGAAAAACGGGGATAAAGGAAGTGACAGTAAGCTGTCAGGAAATGAAAATCCAGAATTTTCACTGAACTTTGGATGACAATAACTTTGTCATTTCTTAACCGATTGGGGTGATTCTTGGGTCTAACTTCAAGGTTTCGAAGTTCTCTACAACTTTTCAGAAGGAAGTTGATTCTAAAAACTACTCTAAGCAGGAGAAAACGGAGGATTTTCGAAGGGGCATGGCACAAAATATGATGAAGGCGAAGAGTTGCAACCAAAGGCTTTGGATGATCAAGCGAATTTCGGTTCGCTCGATGTCTCGGATCAAGGCGTCTTCCGGGAATCCTCGTCGTCGGGTTGCCATGGCTCGGTACAAGGGGTCTCGATTTTGGAGGAATTTTTAAGATGATGAGAGAGGTGAAGAAATGAAAGTGGAGGTGGGGTATATATAGGTGCCGAAAATGTGTGTGGAGGAGGGAAAAGTTTGAAGTTTGAAAATTGAAATTTGAATGTTTTGGAGGTAAAATTTTGAAATTTGAAGTTTAGGGGGGAGTGGGGTTTTGCCGGCCTAATGGGGCTATGCCCGGGTACCCACTCGGTGCTCGGGTCCCACTCTCGTCCCCAATTTAAATATATACTCAAAAAACCGGGATCTCCCTGGAATTTTGATCACATTCGTTCAAAAAAAAGAAAAAGAAAAAGAAAACAAACAAAACAAATCAAAAAGAAAAATCCTACTGCCTTCTTCTTCTTCTTCTTCTTCTCCACCCTCAGTTGCTCCCCCCGCCGGAAGCGTCGTTCGCTCCGTCCGAGCGGTCGTCGGAACCGTTCGGATTCCCCTCGAAATCCTCTGCGGTATCCTCGGACTCGCGCTCTGGTGCATACTCTGGATTGTTCTTGTCATCCAACTGATCAAAAGCAACGTCCTGGAGGTTCGACACCGTGCGGCGGAGGGTGCGGATCACGCTGACGAGCCTCGCAATCTGAACGGACAAGCGCTCGATCTCCTCACGGTACGAGGCCATCTCGGCCTCAAGCGAAGTCACTCGTGCAGCAAGATCGTTGTTGCCGGCCATTTTTTGTCGAAAGACTGTTGTACTTTTAAAAAGTGCGAGAAAAGAATGAATAGACTTGAGAGATCTTGGTGGTGGTGCATGGAATGAGGCACCACCACCCTTATAAAGACAGTAAACCTTTCGAACGGGCACGCCTGTATTAATGGGCACCCTTAAACCAACCGGCTGTTCTCGAAAATTGAAGAGTTTCATGGGAAACTGAAACGCCGTGCGACATAACACTGAGCCGCGCGGCATTTCAACTTTGCATGGCTAAGATCATTCCCTCGGAAATTGTTTAAACTAGCCACCAAATCCCCTTGGGAATCAAATATTCCAGCCGTCTTGAAGAAAAATCTACTCAAGATAATGAGCTAAGATTTCTCATCCCCCGAGGACTCGCCGTACTCGCACGTCTCGTTATTTTCGCCCTCCAAGGGGTCGTCTTGCCTCAATTGACCTCCCGAAGGCACGTCTTGCTATTTTCGCCCTCCATGGGCTCGTCGCGTCTCAATTGACCTCCCGAAGGCACGTCTTGCTATTTTCGCCCTCCAAGGGCTCGTCTCACCTCAATTGACCTCCCGAAGGCACGTCTCGCTATTTTCGCCCTCCGAGGGCTTGTCTCGTCTCAATTGACCTCCCGAAGGTACGCATTTAAAATTTTGTCACTCAGAATCGTTATTTGTCCTCCGGGACTTGTTTTCAATTTTTTGCATTGTCCCAATCGAACTACGCGGGTCTGATCCCTACAACGGGGTACGTAGGCAGCCCCGCGGGCGCGACCACCATCATTGTTTACTTGCATTTCGATTTTATGTCTCAATTTAAAGAACTTTGGAGCAGCGGATTGGGATGCCTTTTTTCTTTAAGCGTCACTCGTACCAATCAATGGTGTTCGAGTTTACGTTAAAGAGGGACTACTGTAGACACCCCAATCCGGGCCTTGAAAGTACTTTAAATTTCCTGATGATGAAACAAAGGAAATGAATACCCCCGAGAGCTTGGAAATGGGACTCTCCCAAAATAAACCCAAAAAAAACCAAAGCAAACCCAAAGGCCCAGAGCCGAAAGCCTAGAGCAAACCCAAAAAAACCAAAGCAAACCCAAAGGCCCAGAGCCGAAAGCCCAGAGCAAACCCAAAGGCCCTGAGCCGAAAGCCCAGGGCAAGCCCAAAAGCCCAGGACTGGACCCTGAGCGCTGCACGGCACACCTCTACACCGCACGGCATAACAGATTTCATTACGCCGCACGAGGTCATGAGGTCAACCGCACGGCATTTTGGATAAAGTTCTGACTGGCTCAGCTAGTTGTCGGCCACGCCTACTTGAGCCACTTCTACAAGCTAGCTCAGCCGAATGGGCACTTCTTGCCCGCCCAGAAAATACCTCCACCATTTCAAATTCAAAATCCTTGGCCTTTTCCTATAAATACAACCCTCCACTCAAGAGAAAGGGACCTGAATTTTCTTTCTCTCTCATCATGCTTTCATACCCACTCCTCATTCCCAAGCCTTGAGAAAGTGCACTCAAAAACATTCTCAAGTCCTTTTCTTCCTTAAAATCCTCGATCTTTCTCTTCACCGTTGGAGTAAGCCCCCTTTTTACTTACTTCAAGGCCTCTCATTTCCAAAACCACCTCTCTTATCAACCATATCCGTTCTTTTTCTCCTTGGTCATTGTCATCCAAGCTTCCTCAAAGACGTCCATCCTCATCCAAGCTCAAGGATCAAAGGTATAAACTTGTTTCCTTGGGGTAAGCCTTGTCCATATCCCTGAGGGAACCTCGTTGCAATCAGGATCGACCCCATTTGGGTCAGATCCTGACTTAAAAGTCATTTTCAGAACAAAAGCAGATCTCTGTGCCAAAGAGGATGCACCGCGCAGTGTTTCAACGTGTCGCGCGGCGTATCCTACTTATACGCACGGCATTTTAAGTTTATTGTTTACTCTGCTCAAACCATCTGGATCATCGTTGCCCTCTGATTAAGTCTTCTATTAAAACTTCAGGCGTTGATATTTCTCCAAAAATAGACCATATCTACAAGTCATATGTGGCTTTTTCTTCTCCATTTTCTAAGAAAATGAAGCATTTTTGGAGCTTTTTCAAAGGATCAGAAGTTCAAAAACTTCTTTCCCGTCCATAGCCTGAAAGAATGGTGTTTTCCAGAGCCATCTGGTAATTAAAACGTTTTTCTGATGCTGGCATTAAAACCCCGTGCGCTTTACCCAATATGCCGGGCGGCGTTCCGAAATTTCATTAAAAAACCTGAGAATGCAAAGTAACCCCGTGCGGCGTTCTGTAAAACCGTGCGTGGTATTACGAAACGCCATGCACAGTTACATTGTGATCCAGACGGTTTTCACTGAAAGTTTCTTTCATTTTGCATCATCCTTATCATCACAGTACAATCAGCACCACGTGCACGCCAACGTGATTTATTACCCTTGTCCCTTTTCCCTTTGATTGCTTATCTAAAGAGTTTGATTTCCCGAAAGATATATATATTTTTTTAAATCCCCTCTTATTGAAAGGTTTAGTAGAGACCGGTTTTCACCGGGCGAGCGGGGTGCTTTTTCTAAAAATGAAACCTTCCTCGTTCGTAACATGGTTCCCGAACCCAAAATCTCAACGTTTTCGCTTGATCAAAAGTCTTTTCCTCTCAAACAGACTCTAGGTTTCTCGGATCATCCATCTCAAAAATCCAGGTGGCGACTCTTCTTCCTGGGCGCGCGCCGGCACGGGGAGCCCACAGAGGACCATTCAACGACAAATAGAACAGCCGTTCACCAATCGTGATACTAGCCAGTCTTCATCACCCGGTCACTCACGGTCGCCCTCCTCATCAGGTACGATGACTCGTCAACCCTTAAACCTCAGCACCTTTCTCATCGTCCCTACACGGGGACGTGGCGCTGCTAGTAGGGTGGCGTCAACTGGTCTTGCCCCCCCGTCATCTCGTCGTACCAGGGGGGTTCTACAAGATCGTCCTCCTCTCCTCAGGAACATGACAGCTCCATTGAGGAGGAGACGCCCATCTAGACAAGCGCCCCAGGACCGAAAACCCTACTACTTCCCCCATTCAAACTGGTGTAGACAGCGGCCAGCCCCAATCGCCACCTCCTCAGCTGCTTCCACAAACCTGGGCTCCCCCGCTTATCAGGGGTGACCGTCCCGTGCACGTTGGGGACAGCGCCAGCTCTTCTGAGATGGCGCTTGCACTTGCTCAAGGGCTACTGCTTCCAGTGGACATGCAAAAAGAGGCCGGATCGACATCTGATTGGCTTATCTCCACTGGTCTTGTTAGGGGGATTAAGGTAAAGTTGTTTCTTATTTTTATCCAGGTGCTATATTTCATATGTGTTTTATTCGTAACACTATCCCTTGTTCTTGGGTGTACCCAGTGTATCCAGAAGATGGTAGCGTTAGGACAAAAAACGCAGGAGATTGAGACCGGGCGTAACAGGCTCATAAGGGATAACACAAGGTTACTTTAAACAATAACAAGGCTGGAGAGGGAAAGAGATAAAGCGAAGTTGGAAGCAGACACAACCAAAGCCACACTTGATACCGCCGAGGAGAGCCTCAGCCAAGCTTTATCCAAAATCGACAGCACCAAGAAGGCACCCTATGACGACGGATATCGAAAAGGCTTCGAAGTCACAATTGCGAGTTACGTTGAGCAGATGCCCGCCATCCAGGACCAGATATGGGTTGCGAGCTGGGAGGCGTGCCTAACGAAGGTGGGGGTTGCGGAGGATTCTCCCCTCTCGGAAGACAACGATCTACCGAGCACCCGTGCTGCCAATGTGGAGGAGCCAGTAGAGCATCCAGAGGATGATATTGAGCAACAAATTGAAGATTTCACTGATGCTGAAGAGAACACACCCAATGAATCCCTGGGAAATGGTGCTGAAGTTTCATCTGTTCGGGGACGGGACCAATGATCCCATCATTGTGGAAGGAGATACTGGCGGTGATGGTTCTCAAACGGAGCTGGGTACAGAGATTCCGAATACGCCTATTCCAGAGGTCCAAGAATTGGACTGACTTTGGTAATTTCAAGTATCTCCTATGACTCCTAGCACATTCTGCAGGTCCTGTGTGACCGTAATTTTGTATCTTTTTGAGGCATCGGTACACTGTTTTCTTTTCTCCTTTGATGATACAGGTATTCGGCCACTCGTGGCATAACTCTTGGTTTTTAGTCAAATGTATTACATTATGTCTGTTTGCCCAAGTATTTCGTACTTGATTTCTGCTTGTTCTCGTATGCATCCCCAAAATTTGTTTGCATTCAGAATCTGCTAAGTATATTCATACTTAGATGTCTGTAAGTTTCTCATACTTATTTCAAGCGTTTCATGCTTTCAACAAAAAAGCTAAGTATTTGCGTACTTAGACAACATATGCCTGTTATGTTTTTAAGCTAAGCCAAGTGTTTCATACTGGCCTATAAGTATCTCGTACTTAACTTCAGCATGTTGTCGTATGCATTCTTGAGTTTACTCATACTCATAAGTCTTACATTCTTAATAAATTTCCAGTTTAGCGTTTTATTCGTGCGCTGTGTGCTTCTTTATTGTTTCAGTTGTTTTACTTTTTACAAGATTTTGCTCAGGTAATTTTTATCCGAACAGACTGCATGTTTTCGTATGCATCCCAAGTTTCCTCATACTAAGGGTACATACGTGTGTATTTAAGTTTCTTAGTTTTGTGCTTTCACAAAACAAACCTAGGTCTCTCGTACTTGGTCAAAAGTATCTTAGACATATCTCGTTATGTTTGTTGCCCAAGTATTTCGTACTTGGATTCTACTAAGTATGTTCGTACTTAGAATTTTATAAGTTTCTCGTACTTTTAAATATCTCATATATGCCATTCCTGCCAGTCTCTTGCTCCCCAATATGAAAAAAAGAAAATAATACCAAACTCCATTTTTCATATTTCCAAAACGAAAATTTCCAAAAGCTTGATATACTCGGAAAGAAATGACTTTATCCATAAACTCGAACTCAAGGGGGCGTTATTCGTACCCCTTGCACCTAAAATAATAAAATCAAAAATTAGAACAAGGGAATTTTATTCGTGACTCCCACACAATCACGTAGTGCAATCTAAAACAGAACTCAATGCTTCTAAACAAAGAATTTTGGTAGATTATGGACATTCCAAGGCCTCGGAATTGGATTACCATCCAGATTAGCCAATCTATAGGCCCCTATGCTCACAATCTCGGTTACTCGATACGGGCCTTCCCAGTTGGCCCCCAGCTTGCCTTCGTTTGTCACCTTGGTGTTGCCGAGCACCTTCTGTAGTACAAGGTCCCCAACACCAAATTCTCGGGGGTGAACATGCTTGTTATAGCTCTTCATTAGCTATTCCTGGTAAGAAGCTAAATGCACCAGGGCCCTTTCCCTCCTTTCCTCGGCGAGATCCAGTTCAATTTCAAGGGCCCTATCATTGCCCCCACTTTCGACCAATGCAGTTCTATTAGTTGGCAAACCAAACTCCAAAGGGATTACTGCTTCCGTTCCATATGCCAATGAATAGGGGGTCTCCCTTGTAGACCTCCTAGGCGTTGTTCGGTGAGCCCATAACACTAGTGGTAACTCGTCAGGCCACTTCCCTTTAACTTTGTCCAACCTCTTCTTGATCCCATCAAGGATAGTTTTATTAGACGCCTCTGCCTGCCCATTACTCTGAGGGTAAGCTGGGGTCGAATAATAATTCCGTATTTCATATTGGGCACAAAAAGCCTTGAATTTCTTCTGAAATTGGGACCCATTATCTGTAATCAAAGAATAGGGAACCCCAAATCGAGTGATGATACTCTTCCACACGAACCTTTCTATCATAGGCTCGGTGATTTTGGCCAATGGCTCCGCCTCAATCCATTTAGTAAAGTAATCTGTAGCTACGAGCAGGAATTTTCGATTCCCAATTGCTTTGTGGAGGGGACCCACGATGTCCATTCCCCACTGGGCAAACGGCCAAGGACTTGTCAAAGGCACCAGATCCTCGACTGGTGTTCGAATCATTGGTGAGAATTTCTGACATTTTTCACAAATTTTCACATGCACCTTGGCATCCTCTTGCATATGTGGCCACCAATAGCCTTGAGTAATTGCTCAGTGGGCAATGGATCTACCTTCAGCATGGCTTCCACAAGTTCCCTCGTGTATTTCATGCAGAAATTTCTGCACCATCTTAGGGTGCACACAGAGTAAATATGGTCCTGTAAAGGACTTCCTGTAAAGTTTCCCTTCTGGAGACAGCCAAAACCTTGCAGACTTGGTTTTGATCTTATGAGCTTCCTTTTTATAAGTGGGGAGTATTTCATTTCATAAAAACTCCACGATTGGATCCATCCAACTTGGTCGTTAGTTCACGTCCAAGAGCAATTCAACACTCCTTCTAATGCTCGGCTCTGTCAGATACTCACCTGCTACCCTCCGTTTGAGTTCAGTTGGAATAGCCGCGGCTAACCATGCTAGAGAATCGGCATGTGCATTCTGTCCTGAACTTATCTGTTCAATGTGAACCCTTTCGAAGGTATCAAGTAAATCTTTGGCCGCTTCCATGTAAGCTGCCATCTTCTCACTCCGGGCTTGGTATTCCCCGGACAGTTGATTGACTACGAACTGTGAATCACAATACACCATGACTCGTTTTACTTTCAGAATCTTTGCACATCTCAATCCAGCCAAGAGTGCCTCATATTCAGCCACATTATTTGATGCATTGAAACCAAGCCGAACAGATAGTTCGATCATTACTCCTTCGGGAGGAAAAAGGACCACCCCAATTCCTGAACCAGTATTACATGCTGATCCGTCAACGAATAACTTCCATTCCATGGGGTCCTGTTCGGCTGAGAGTTGGTTCTTGTTGGGTGATGTTTTAGTCGCCTGTTCCTTTCTCGTAGGAGGCAGGGGAGCTACCGTACGAGAAAACTCCGCCACAAAATCTACCAACACTTGGCCTTTGATTGCCATACGTGGCTGATAATTAATATCGTACTGGCTTAACTTGATGGACCACGTCGAGATCCTTCCTGAGAAATCTGCTTTTCGTAGCAGTGGTTTCAGTGGGAACTCAGTATAAACCACAACCTTGTGGCTTTGGAAGTAGTGTGGTAATTTTCTTGTGGTTGTCCTAAGTGCCAGGACAAGTTTTTCTAGGGGCAGATATCTTGTCTCTGCATCCAGCAGTGTCTTGCTAACATAATAAATAGGGATTTGTTTGGTTCCCAAATCCCTTAACAGGACTGCACTAACAGCATGTTTAGAAACAGCTAAGTACAAAACTAAAGACTCACTTGGCTGTGGAGTTGATAGAAGTGGAGGCTCGGCCAGATACTTCTTCAGGTTCTGGAAGGACTGTTCGCATTCTGCTCCCCATTCGAATCCCTCTCTCTTTTTCAATAACTGAAAAAAGGGTCTGCATTTGTCACTTGACCTGCTGATGAATCTATTAAGTGCTGCAGCAATTGCAGTCAACAGTTGGACTTCCTTAGTAGTTTTGGGGCTTTGTAGCCTTTGCAGGGCTGCAATTTGATCGGGATTGGCCTCAATCCCCCTCATGGTTACCAAGTGGCCTAGAAACTTTCCAGAACCAACTCCAAATGCACATTTTGAGGCGTTGAGCTTTAATTTATATTCCCTCAGGATTTCAAAAGCTTCCTTCAAATCTGCTATGTGTCCCTGTTTATCTTGACTCTTCACGGCCATATCATCTATGTAAACCTCCATAGACTTACCAAGCAGCTTTTTGAACATGATGGTTGCAAGTCTTTGGTATGTTGCCCCAGCGTTCTTTAGTCCAAATGGCATGACGCTATAGAATTACAGCCCTCGTGGTGTAATAAAAGAAGTTTTCTCTTGATCAAGCCCAAACATAGTGTAGACACCCGAATCTGACTTCCCAATCATTTTACTTCATTTTCTGGTTTCTTGTTACCCCGATGATGAATCAGGTCGAAAACAGTCTTGAGGAAATAGAATGGTTTGAGTTTGGCGTGTGTGGAACCCATCCGTAACCCTAAAACCCTGGAACCCATACCTTGACTTCAGGTTTGACCATCGCGCGACCTTATGGGTCCCTCGCGCGATGATTTACTTGCCAGGTGGTGGTCAAAGTCAAACTTTTGACTGATTGACCATCGCGGGGTTGATAGAACACTCGCGCGATGGTATCACTCCCTCGCGTGATGGTCAACACCTATCATTTCCACCTTTTTCCAGCTGGATTTTGTGATGATCAAGGGATTACAGACCTGTGTAACCCCGTTTCATCGACTAAACAGCGTTCTGTGAGGCTGCCCTTGCACCACCTCTCCCCCACTCTCCCATCAACTTTTGCACCCCACTTCTCCACCAAGCAACTGCAGCCAGCCTTGTTGGCTGGTTGCATTGCCTTGTTTAACCACCTATCTTCCTATAAATAACCCCCATGGTTCATCTTCCAAGGGGTTACCAAAAATTTCCAAAAGAGAAGCAAGAGATACAAGCCTAAGCACTGCTTTCACTCAAATCACTCCCACTTACTCATTCTCCAAGCCACACCACCTTATTCAAGCCATTCTCAAGACACTCAAGCAAAGGTATAACCCTTACTATTTACTATTTTGATCCCTGAGGGGGGCTGACAGGGCCAAGGCTGGTAATCAATACCAGTCCTGGTCCTAAAGCCAGCAAAGTTACAAGTTACTATGGACAAGCACTCCCACGCGCGAGACACCCACTCCATCGCGTGATGGTTCTAGTCAGCGTGATATGGTTCTCGTGGGGATGGGATCCTTGTCCTTATTCATTCACATGATTTTATGCTTTCCCGTGAAGAGTATTTAGTATATTTCACTGTTATGCATGTCAAAAAAATCGGTAAGTTAGCTTAGTTTACTTATCTGCTTGCTTTGGACTGTCCCTGGGTAGCTTCTAAACATGTCTTAGAGCCCAGGCATGTAAAGCAATTCCTGGAAGTCCAGTCATGACACTCGCGCGATGCTCTAACTCCATCGTGCGATGGTTTATCTGTTTCCAGTGATTGCCCTTCCATGGGCAGCCAGGCTCTTGGCTTCTGTTTTGATACCCTCACCGTTTAGGGGTTGCATCCTGTTCTTGTTAATTTTGATTGTAATAATTATTTACTTTCAGTACCTATGAACTGCTTGGTTTGACCCTGGGTGTGCACTGGTCCTTCCAGAGCCCAGAAGGGGATAAAATTTAGAGTATTGCTATACGTACCGACCAAAAATATACCGAAATCGTACCGACGGCGTCGCCGGCCGTCCTCCGGCCACCGGACGGCCGATCCGAGACGTCCAAAAATTCTAAAAAAAAAAACCGAGGGGGTCTACGCGGGAATCAAGGGCATCCGATGTGTGTAAGGTGCTTGATCTACACACCCTTTTTTTCGTGTATATACACATATACGTATATCTTTTCCGTAAAATTTAACCCGTTGGTAGGATGTCAATACTTGCGCGATGGATTGGGAGTTTCGCGCGATGGTCAGACTTGCATGTAAGAATCACCATGCATGTAAGTTGGCCGTTGTTCACGACAAACTCAAACCAAGGCACTGTTTTGGCATCCAATATCAGTGTTAAATTTTATCTCATTTATTTTCCGCCATTTTATCCATCCATCCTATTATCTATCACATCCTGCAAATTGTTACAATTTTAACCCCTGATTTACTGTTCCCCTGCCCTAAATGGCTAAAAATTGATTAATTAAACAGAATCGCAAATGAACAATGTTTTTGCAAATGCCTAAGTAGAGACCGATCTCTGGATTGGGCGAGAGGGGTGCCATAAAACCCTTCCCCTCTCGTGACCTGACTCTCGAACCCAGATATGGTTATGACGGACTGGTTGCTTAACTTTTTCAAATCAAACAGCACGACAAGTGCTTCGAAATACAGTTCCTTGCGTGGCGGACCTTCAAACCTGAGTGGCGACTCTGTATTTTTCGCGAGTGCTTGTCGTCCAGCTAAAAGCGCTCCCGCGAACCGGCAGCATTTTTCTCTTCTCGAGGAGGGGAATGGAATCCCTTCTCGAAGGAAAGAAAAATCGGGCACCGCATGCCCACAGTGGCGACTCTATTGGGGATTGAACCAATATTGGCCTATACTTAGAATTTAATACGCTTGTGAACAATCTCTTAAAAGTCTGTCAAAACGGTGAGCTTCGCGCTGCCAAAGAAAGGATTGGTGATTTAACAGGACCTCGTGTCCGGCCGTCCTAACTGGGACTTTTCCGATTGTTCTCTCGCATAATTTCTTCTAAGTATTGATTAATAAAGAGAGCCAAATTTGAAAAGGCATTTACGAATTTGCGATTCTATTCTATTAATCAAATTTGTTAGCATTCTCATTTGCATCGATGTGGGATAAGGCTCGTTGGATCGTTTTGGCAATCCGGCATGATTTACCGGAGCCTGGGGACCCCGAATGACTAACAACCTTCGACGATAATGAGTCATTCTACCGTTCGACTATTGCTCTACGGTTACGCGGGCAATAGGAGGTATATCTTGGCTCTAGTCCGAGGAACCTGTTACAAGCCAAGACCAGCCTTTGCATATACAAAAGTACTAGCACTCTCCAAACTAGGACAAGTACCTGCAGGGTAGGATTTACTTGCATCTAACCCCCATATACTGTCTACGTGTTACTGCTTTCCCTATCGCATGCACTGTACATACATACCGTTCTGTGTAGAAGCATGTTTTGGGCGGCTCCTAGGTTCTCTCGATTTCGTGTTTGCCTTATGCTTATTAAAGGCGTTGCCATGGCCCGATGAAGAGTCATGCATCTTGATGGTGCATGTTATCAAATTTTCAACATCCTTAGATCGATTAGACTTTGGGAAATCCAGACTTTCTAAGTCTTTTTCTAAATACCCAATCGAGGTTTCAAATAGAAAATAAGGAACAACAGAGAGAATGCTGTGATGCTTATACCGCCTTGGTTATCATGCGAAGCATGTACACCGTTTAGGCTATGGCGCTGTGCCGCCTACGCCGCCTCGGTTTCGGTATCACGTCATCTACACCGAGTTGTTCCAAGTTCAAAGTTGAAACTTCGGGAACGGAATAGTCAAAGCCTTAGACTGTTTTGACATCTCTTGGTGTTAGTTGATTCAAGCAAGGATGCACCCTCGAAAAGATTTCTGAGGATCACTGGCAACGTCCGAGCATCATAAGACAGATTTGATCTTCTAGTCTTAGAGTCTAAGGGCGACACTGACGACGGCAACCGTGCTTTCATTTTTAGTCTTTTATTTAGATTAAAAGTTGCTGCAGGGCCCTTATTAAGCCTTTTCTTACTCTCTGCAAGCAAAGTTCTGAACCATTGCATCGCCAAGGAAAGTATCGAGGCAGAAAGCCAAACCCACTTGGGAGCGTCTGCACCGGAATCCGATTCAAAGGCTAGTCAGATCTCAAGCCCAGTCAGTCACCACGGAAGACTCTCCACGTTCTCTGCTCACCACTCTACAGTCAGCCTTGTCTCCTATCTTCGAGGAAGCAGAATCTCCGGAATCACCTACTCCCTCCTCTGCATCAAGCACCTCAGGACCACCAATCATGGCAGATCAATCGCAACCGCTCACTTTGGAAACCATCCTCATGAACATCCAAAATAGTATCACTGCTATACAACAGAGGGCCGCTCAGACAGATGCCAACATGACCCGCTTGAATGACCTCTTTAACACTCGTCTTCCTCCAGCTATTCAAGAGGAAGGCGAGGCCGAAGAGGATATGCATGAACAACCCACCATGGTCGAAGATCCGGATCATCCAGGGCGTTTGGTAGCTTTGCTCAACCCTAGGAGGGCTCGAATTCCCGCTCAGAATCCAGGCACTACTGCTGTTAGGACTGCTCAGAACCCTGACATGACTGCTTTTGTCGCCAAAATGGCTAAGCTGGAAGAATCCATTTCAAAGTCCGAGAAGATCAGTGCTGGAGGGATCGACTTGGATCGTCTCTGCCTCTATCCTAATGCCAAGCTTCCCGACAAATTCAAAATGCCTGATATGGCTAAGTTCGAAGGCAGTGGCGATCCTAAGACCCATTTCTATGGTTACCATGCTGCCATGAAGCTCCTATCAGTAGAGCCCAAGGCCATGCCTCAGCTGTTTCCTCAAACCCTCTCGGGCCCTGCTTTCCACTGGTTTCTGTCACTCGACATAGCCAAGCGAAGGACTTGGGAGGACATCGAGGCTGAGTTTATTTCGCAGTACAGCTATAATTCCCAACTCAAGATGACCACTCGTGAGTTGGAGTCCACCAAAATGGAAGCTGAGGAATCCTTCGCGAATTTTGTCAAAAGGTGAAGGGCCAAGGCTGCTCAAATGACCGAACGCCCAAGCGAAAGGGATCAGCTTTGTATCATCTCCCGCAACCTCCAGCTTGATTATGCTAGACACTTGGTCCTTGTTCAAGCGTCCTCCAATTTCGACACCTTCTTCGAGTCTGGCCTGGCCATCGAGGATGCGCTGCAGAGTGGGATCCTGTTAAAAGGGGAGTCTCCTAATCCGCCAAAGTCAAAGCCTCGTGCATACTCTGGAAACACCAATGCACTATTTGGGGGAGGGACTTACTCCAACACCGCGACCAGTGGTACCAATGCCTCTTCCTCCAATACTGCCAATCACATTGGCGATGTCAATCAAGTGCAGACCCCACAGAATAACCGGCCTCGCAATTAGCCTCGCAGCTTTTCCGCATTTGAGGCTCCATTATCCTCTGTTATGGAAAAGTTGGTCCAGTCAGGGCATCTGAAGCCCCTTGACCCAACTCCTCTGCCTAAGAACCCTTCACCCAACTTCAAGGCCAACCTTTATTGTGCCTATCACCAAGGGCCGGTCATCCCACAGATTCCTGCTTTCGTCTCCGTCATGTGATTCAGGATCTCATAGATGAAGGAACTCTTCACGCTCCGCCTCCGTCAACTCAAAAACCAAACATCCTTTCCAATTCTATGCCAAAACACAATACTGCTCCACGCATCAACCAAATATCCCTCAGTTCCACTGATATCAACCCTAGCTCCACTATATTTAACCCTACCGACCACATAACCCCAACGGATCAACCTAGGCCGGTCGTGCCAATACCCTTTCAACCCGAAGCTGAGATCTCCTATATCCGTTTCGTGGAAGGACAGTCGTCCAATTCCAATGCGCCCTCCGCGCGCCTGCAGAATGGAGCATTTGTGTTCAACGCCTCTATCAGTGACCTGTTCCACCAATCCTTCCCTTTTGTGCAGCTCAACTCTGCCTCTTCCCTGGACAGCCCATATTTCAATGTGACAGATCCCAACCCCTCTCCAAGTCTGATGAGTCGTTTCAGATGTGCCATTCCCCCTCAACCAGAGCAATAACTTGACATGCAAGCCGTAGGTTGGGCCATAGCTGATAATGACGACTATGCCACCCCTATAATCAATGAATGGATAGAACTGGAACTGGACGGTTTCCCCCAGAACCCTGAACACGTCCCTTTTGACCATGCTTGGTATAATGCTTGGATGGCCAATTATGAAGCAACCATGCTTGATCCTTTGGATGGCTTCTCATTGGACATGCTATTTCAACAGCCTCAGCCTTTCTGCCGGAGGAGGAGTACTATTGGGATCCCGAGCCTGCTTGGCAGTTTCCGTTGGGGTTTGACCCTAATCCTCTCCAATGTTACGCTCTGCCCAACCATGAAATTCAATATCTGGAGGATGATCTTGTCCAAGATGAGACTCGTGTCTTAGGGGAATGCTTCTTCCCTTCTACTCTCGACAGGCTGGTTGACCTCCCATGCCCTATAGCGCCTTTTCCGCCTAAAGAAGACTGCAGCATCATGGTTACAGACCTTGTACCGCCAGCCGATCTTTGGGACGTTGATGATGTAGTCAATATCCAAGTTGGATCTGAGGTTTGGATCGTCAATCGCTCTTTCGCGGATGGAGGACTTTGGGACGTCCCTTTTGTTGCTAATACGAAGCCTGTTCGAGAGGTTGCAGCCGTTGGAGATCCGGACTTCTTGGAATCCCTGTTGTTAAAAGATCTGGCCAAAGACCTGGGTTGGACATGGAAGTGCCTATAGCCCCTCCGACCTCTGACAAAGGGAAGCGCAAATTGGGGGAAGTCCCTGCTGATCTTTGGGATGATAGTCAAGACCCTCAGGTGGTGCCCTCTTTAGAGAACGTTCTTAACGTTACAAGGAGTGGACGGGTTTTTCAGCCTGCTAATCTGCAAGCTGGAAGTTCGTCCAATTCTTCTAACCGAAAGAACGAACCTTCTGCTTTCTCAAAGTCTGAACCTTTTGAGGTACCTGTTGGCTCCCCCAATGATGACATGATTCAAAGACAACTGGAGCGGATTCCCGCTGCCATATCACTATGGGGACTAATCTGTTCCTTCCGTGAGCATCGTCAGAAGTTTTGCCACACTTTCTCTCGTCTTGAGATTCAACCGGACATCATGCTTGAAGCAATGATATCTCTCATCCTCCCGCCTACTTCTAAGCACACCGTGATCTTCACCGACAAGAACCTACCAATTGAAGGAGTTGACCACAATCGCCCTTTGTATATCACTGTCAAATGCCGAGGACTCTGGGTTCCGACTATTCTCATCGATAATGGTTTGGCAATCAATGTTTGCCCTTTAAGGGTGGCTTACCTATTGGGATTAACTAAAAAGGACTTCGCACCTTCCAGCATGGCCGTTAAGGCATATGACAGCACTCGTTGCGTGGTCGAAGGCACACTTATGCTCAAGCTTGATGCAGAAAGATTCAAGATGGATGTCGAATTCCATGTGGTTGACATCCCAGTCACCTTCAATCTTTTGCTAGGAAGACCATGGCTCCACAGATCTGACATCATGGCCGTACCGTTTGCTCTTCATCAGAAGGTCATGCTGGGACATCCTACTGGGACTTTAACCATCTGCGGGGACTCGGGCATTCACCCGCTTAAGGAGGACGGCACACCTATTCTGGGCATCACGCACGACAACGAAGATATCAACCTCGGGGGTTTCTCTTTTGACACTTCTGGCTCGGTTTCGGCCATCAACGTAGATGGGGACTTCATCATAAGCTCTGTCGCTCTGGACATTATGAGGAGGATGTCCTATCAACCTGGTCTTGGTTTAGGGATTCACCAACAAGGGATCCTGGAGTTCCCTACCTTTCCTTCCCGTGAGGGCCGCTTTGGTTTGGGGTACTCTTCCTCTGCCAAAGATGCCAAAAGAAGGAAATGCACGGGAAAACCTCGATCTCTCTATTGTGAGCCCAACAGCTACTTTGTCCGGGGAAGTGGGGAATGATACTTACACTGGGCAGGCTGAGCCTTTCATTGATTCAGTTACTGGGGAGTTACTGCCTGGTTTTGAGGTCTTCGCTGACGATACCTGGTCTTCTAGTGATGAAGAGCCGGCAAGGATGGAATTCAAGAGGAAGCTTAGCCAGCCCAAGCTGAAGACTGATTGGCTGGGATCTTTTGATCAGGGAAGCTTGGAGCAGCTGTTCTATGAATTCTCCCAAGTGGGTTAGGCTAAGGAAGCTGAAGAGGCTGAAGTGTTCATGCTCGGGCCTGACACCCTCGAGGACCCCACCTCTCTCATCATGCAAGCTAGGGGTAGCCTTAAAAATTGCATTTTCAAACTGCGCCTTACTTGCATTGATGATGACACTGAATCTGTTGAGTCCTCTGAGTCTAAGTCTAGCTCTGAGTCGGAGTTTTTGCCTCTCGGCCTTTCACGTCATAGCTTTTACTTCGAGTTCGACTCCCTTGTACTTGGCGACCCAGCGAGGTCTTATGAAATGAAGGACTCCTCTTCTGACTACTTAAGTGATCTCTATATAAACTGTGTCGACCGCGACAATGAAGGGATAGATTTCGATGGGGACATTCCCAAGGAAGTCTGTGGCTTCATCGAAAGGGAAGATGAAAGGCATGCTCAGCCATTAAAAAATGAAATAGTTTTCATAAATTTGAAAGATGAGAGTGATCCCCGGATGGTTCAAGTGGACTCCATGTTAAATCCAAAGGAGCATTGTGGTTTCAAAGAGCTCCTCACTAAATTTAGTGATGTCTTTGCATGGTCTCATCAAGACATGCCCAGTATCAATCCTGAGATAATGGAGCATCGAATCCCTCTGTTACCAGATGCTAAGCCAGTAAAACAGAAGCTCAGACGGATGCGGCCAGACTGGGAACAGAAAATCAAGGAGGAGGTCACCAAACAAATCGACGCCGAGTTTCTCGCGGTTTCTCAATATCCCATTTGGGTGGCCAATATCGTTCCCATTCCTTAAAAGAATGGCCAGATTCGTGTCTGTGTTGACTTCCGGGACTTAAACAAAGCAAGCCCCAAAGACGATTTTCCTTTGCCACACATCGACGTGCTTGTGGATAATACTACGGGGCATGCTTTGTTTTCATTCATGGACGGTTTTGCGGGCTACAATCAGATCCTCATGGCACCCGAGGACCGTGAGAAAACGACTTTCATCACTGAATGGGGGACTTACTGCTATTTGGTCGTGCTATTTGGTTTAAAGAATGCCGGTCCTACTTACAAGAGAGCTGCTACGACCATCTTGCACGACATGATGCACAAAGAGGTTGAGGTCTACGTTGATAACATAATTGCCAAGTCGAAAACCCGGGAAGGACATATTCCTGTGCTAAGGAAGCTTTTTGAAAGACTCCGTAAGTTTCGGATGCATCTTAATCCGCAGAAGTTAACCTTTGGAGTCACAGCAGGCAAGATGCTCGGTTTTATGATCACTTCTCGTGGGATTGAAGTGGATCCATCGAAAATCAAAGCAGTACTTGAGATGAAGCCACCAGAGTCTGAAAAAGGAGTGCAGAGCTTTTTGGGGAAGGTTCAGTTCATCAGCAGATTCATCGCCAAGTTAACCTTAACTTGTGAGCCGATGTTTCGTCTACTCAAGAAGGATACCCCGTTTGTATGGTTGGACAAATGCCAAGCAGCCTTCATTTCAATCCAGAACTATCTGCAGAATCCGCCTGTTCTCATGCCGCCGGTACCTGGGAAACCTCTGATTCTTTACTTATCTGTGAGTTCTACCTCCATGGGATGCTTGCTAGCGCAAGAGGGGGACATGGGGGTTGAAAAGGCCGTTTACTATCTAAGTAAGAAGATGGTTGGATCTAAAGCACGCTATACCGCTTTGGAAAAGACGTGCTGGGCCCTTGTCTGGGCCTCTAAGAAGTTGAGACACTACATGCTGGCTTACCCAGTGAAGTTGATCTCTCAAATGGATCCTCTCAAGTATCTATTTGAGAAGCCTGCGCTCACTGGTAAGTTAGCACGTTGGCTGCTTCTCTTAGCAGAATTCGATCTTGAGTACATCACGAGAAAGTTAGTAAAAGGGCGTGCCATTGCAGAATTCTTAGCCGACCACCCCGTGGATGGACCGGAGGATTCAGATTTTGTGTTCCCGGATGAGGAAGTGCTGACAGTTGTCAAAGACATTTGGACTCTTTACTTTGATGGAGCAGCCAATCAGAAAGGGTTCGGAATTGGGGTGTTGTTGATCACCCCTGACGGTTCTTATATTCCGCTCACATTTAAGCTCAATTTCGACGTTGCAAACAACCAAGCCGAATACGAAACCTGTATTGTGGGCATGGAGGCTGCACTCACGCTCGGTGTTGAAAAACTCAAAGTCATCGGGGATTCTAATCTCGTTGTGTCTCAAGCCAATGGGGACTGAAAATTGCGCGAAGAGAAGTTGAAGCCTTACCATCAGGATTTGGAGGGGCTAATTCCTTATTTCGACAAAGTGACCTTCACTCACGTTCCTCAGTTGAAGAACCATTTTGCCGATGCACTTGCAACATTGGCTTCCATGATCGAGTTGCCTTTGGGAGTCAAACTCCGCCCTGCTTAATCGAACAGCGAGACTGCCCTGCATATCAATACGTCAACGCCATCGATGATGTTAATGATGGCCTACCCTGGTACCATGATATATGGAACTTCGTCGAGAGTGGCTTGTATCCGGCCGAGGCTTCTAAAAAGGATCAAACTGCATTACAAAGGATTGCTGCTCAATACATCATCTGTGGGGGGAAGTTGTATAGGAGATCTCATTATGGAATGCACAAGCTTTGCGTAAACGACACCGAGGCTGTCAGAATCATGAGGAAATCCACGAAGGGGTCTGTGGTCCTCACATGAGCGGCGTCATGCTCGCTAGGAAGATCTTGCGTCAAGGCTACTTCTGGTCTACTATGGAATCTCAGTGTGTGGATTACGTGCGGCGATGTCACAAGTGCCAAATCCATGCTAATCTAATGCATGTTCCACCCTCTAACCTATTTGGCATGGCTTCGCCTTGGCCTTTCTCTGTATGGGGTATCGACGTCATCGGCATGGTCTGGCCATCTGCTTCGAATTGTCATATGTTCATCCTTGTAGCGATCGATTACTTCACTAAATGGGTGGAAGCTGAGTCGTACAAAACCTTGACCGCAGTTCAAGTCGCTCATTTCATCAGGAAGAACATCATCTATCGATATGGGGTTCCCCAGGCGTTTGTATCGGACAACGGGAATCATTTCAAAGGCAGGGTTTTGGAGCTCTTCGAAGAATTCAAGATCCAAATCCATCATTCAACTGTCTATCGCCCTCAGACAAATGGAGCAGTCGAAGCGACAAACAAGAATGTCGAGACAATCATCAAAAAGTCCGTGGAATCCGCCAGGGATTGGCACGAGCAACTGCCTTTAGCTCTTTGGGGATATCGAACATCGATCCGAACGTCGACAGGGGCAACCCCCTATTCCTTAGTCTACGGGATGGAAGCAGTTCTCCCTATAGAGCTCAAGGTGCCGTCTCTAAGGATCATGGTAGAATCAGAACTCTCGGAATCCGAATGGCTTAGTGGAAGATTCATCGAACTTATTCTTTTTGATGAGCGGGGGCTCCGAGCCTTATACCATGTTCAGGGGTATCAACGGAGAATTGCCCGGGCATTCAACAAGAAATTGAAGTCTAGAGACTTGGTTGAAGGGGACATGGTCACAGAGATTCGAGCGCCAGTTTTCGACCCTCGCGGCAAATTCTGACCTAAGCGTTCCGGACCTTACATCATCAAGACCATCCTTTCTAGGGGAGCGGCTCAGCTCATTGATCTCGACGGCAACGAGTTCAACACTCTGGTTAACCTGGATCAACTCAAGCGTTACTATCCCTGAGAGAAGCTTGTTGGACCGAAAACCACAAGGGTGGGCGGTTCCAAGCAAAAATTAGAGCAAGCCTGCTAGACTGAAAACCTGAGAAGGCGGTTTAGGCAAAAATAAATAGGCATTGATCAAAGCTCACTCGACTAAAAACCCAAATTGGCAGTTCTAGGCAAAAGTTAGAGCGCAAAAGGAGAGCTAAAATACCCGAGCGAACCTTAGCCTGAACTACGTGCTGACCTGATTCCTTGAAAAGGGATACGTAGGCAATCTCTCTGTGAGATTCGGTCACAATCAATCAACTTGATCCACGGTTTCCTATTAGCAGGAGTTAACTCGATACTCAAGCGACGGGGTGTACAACATTTGAATTGAAAGGGGAGAACTCTCAAGCTTTCACCTTTATTTAAATTATAACTTCTATTACACAGGCTGAGCAGTCTTAAAAAGATTTAAGCTTAAAAATAAAATAAAACGCTCGAGGCCTTAACAAGCTCACAGTTTATTCTAGATCATCATGGTCCGTCAGAGAGTCAGTCATTGTTTTGCCTGCTTGTAACCTCTCTTGTTAACCATACTTGATATCGATGCATAAGCTCCGTGCTGAAATCTGGGTTAGCTCCTCTGAGTTGCCTCAGACCCTAATTATTCTCATATCTTCTCAAATTCTGGGCAGTGAAAGCAGGGACTTAGAAGTCCTCAACCTTGGCTCGGTGAAGCCCTTGGCTCATTCCTAACTGACGAAGAATGCGACCGGAAATATAGAATGAGAAAGCGGTCAATCCAGCTATCACCATTCTTTCAAAACCTGCGAAATTCAGGGCCATGTCCGAGATGTTCAGAGCCTCGTGCCTCCAAGTGATTTCATACGGTAGCATCTCTCTCATGAATGTATACCATTGATGCACAGTCATTTCCGGGTAGATCATGCCCCGCTGATGCATTTGACCGGGTAGATGGGGCCAGTTTGCCCCCGGCGCGGTGAGCAATCCCAATTTGTCAGACAGCCAGAGCTGCATGAGTGGAAAAACAAGTAAGGAGTCATATAAAGCTTGAGCGGAAAAACAAGTGAGAAGCTTCGATATAGCCTTACCTGAGAGATGAGGCAAAAATAGAACGTGCGAAACCAGAAAAAGGTGAGCTGAGTGAGAGTTTACCTGCAATAGAAGCGGACTTCCGCCAAAAATGTTTGTTTGGCCAGAAGAAACCAAATCCAAACCCATGAGTGTTTCAGCCAGAACAAGTGGCACCACATTCCTTCGGGCGCCCATTTGAGCAGCAACGCTCACCAGCATGGGGTTCACTTGCCCATTTGGGGATACCGGTAAATAAGCGGCCAGCACACTGATTACCAGAGCAAATCGACGCCGGACCTGCAGGTCTGTGTCCTCTACATTCCCTTCCGGCCCGTACCATTCCATTAGGCGCATGATGTTGATTTGCCCTCCGGTTAACAAACTTTCGGATGCTCCCCTGGTGATATCAAGACTTAACTGTAGGAGCTTTGGTATGTTTTTCCTGTAAGGCAGCACAACAATCACGCTCGAAGCTACCCCTTGGAGGTACGCTTGGAATTCCTCCACAGTTGGGCACAACTCGTTAACCCCGAACCTGAACACGTGAACATCTGGATCCCAGAATTGCAGGGCTACCCTCAGAAATTCGGGACGAACCCTCACATTACGGAGAAAACGGAATGCGGCCAGCCCGTGAGACCGGAATGATAGCCAATCTCCAGCAACAAAAGCTGTGAGCCACAAGCTAATCAAGACCGGAAGGTTATTTGCCATTTTGGTTTTTTGTAGGACTCTCAAACTGTGGGAGGAATGCGTTTCGTTAGCAGACCATCGGCCTCTTTATAATCAGAAGATGCGAAACGTCCTCCTTTCCCAGGGCAAATATCCATACAACGTGGCATCCTCTTCTCCAAAGTGAAAGCATCTCTACACTGCCCCTGAAGTACTCTGAGCAGTTAAAGGGTAATGACAAGGCTTGGTCGTCCTAAAAATCTAAAATGGTCAAATAAAGGTGGCCTGGTGAAGTCCAACCATCGCTCGTTGATCTCATTCCATCGCACGATGGACTCACTTCGTCGCATGATGGTTCAGTCTGCAATTTGACAGATTACACCAGCTACTGTCCAATTTTGGTCACTTTGGGTTCCAAGGGTTCTTTTGCAACTTTTATGGTTCCAGCAAGTCACTATGAGCATATACAACCGTGTCCAAGCATCGGATTCAAGATATTGCGTTTAACAAAGATTTTGGACCCTTAGCGGCCCGTTTCAAGTTCAAATAACCATTTCGGGGTTCGAAACTCATTTCAAAGGTTTACACTCTTTTCTCTCAGGCCGTACAGGTCATAGTGGCCTAACATGACTATACGGAGGTGTCGGTTTCAGTCCGGGACATAATAGAGTCATGTTTTTCCATCTCGTGTCCATTTTGTGTCTTTCGTAACGCTCTTCGGTTTAGTTTGCGTTTTAAGATGCGTTTCTCGTTTCCGTTAACTCTCGTAGGTCATTTTGCACATGCATGACCTTACGGAAGCGTCATTTTCATCCAAGTTAGGGTATTTTGAATTTTGGCTTATGAATGTCCAAAATTTCGTTATATTCCTCGTATCCTGGCCATGTCCTAGGATACATTCTCGTTTCTCTTCTGAACTAGTCCTGTCTGTACGTATGCATGTGTCTGTAAGCAGTATCAGTACATTATCAATGCAAGAATGGTATTAGTGGCCAGCTTTTATTTACTCTAACTCATTACAAGATTAAAATAAACTGAAAATGCAAATTTTATAGCTGAACCATGATCTATCCATGTCAAAATGAAGAAAACTACTGTGCGTGCAGCGCTTCAGCCACCCAAAAGTCATCACGTCTACCAGGGCACACTTGCCCATCAAGTCAAAAGGGCACGCAGGCCTCAAAAACATCTATCAAAGTATCTACTAAGGCACTCCGGCCTTCTATATATCTATGCGGGCACGCAGGCCCAAAAGCAAAAATCAAAAATGCAGAAAGTAAGATGAGGCTTCTTGGCGACCCTCAATCCTTCCTAAAACGATCACTCTCCCCGTCGTCATCGTCGTCGTCTCTCTCCCTCGGATTCTGCCTAAAGCCAGGATCATCTGCTGAGTCGTCAGACCCGCTGCTGTCAGACACATCCTCTCCCTCTTCTTCTTCTTCTTCCTCCTCCTCTTCATCCTCGTCCTCGGAGGCCTAGGGCAGGATCAGTCGCTTCTTGCGGACCGGCTCGTCTTGTGAGGGCCTCTGGCGCATCTTCAGCTGGTACCTCTCCTCGGCACACGCCACGGCCTCTCGAGCTGCCTCCTCGCTCGCGATAGGTGGCTGTGAGCCTTGTGTCTATGGTCTGGTAGTAGGCGTAGGAGCGGGAATCCTAGCAGCCAGTTTCTTCTGTGGAGGATCCCTAGCGCTTTTCCTCCTGGGAGCCGCTCGTCCCTATGCCTGCATTATAATTTTTATACATTAGCGAATGTTTTGCGTATTGCATGTTTTAAATCTGGTATGATCAATCCTGAATCAACAGCAATCAAAGCATATTGTGTATCGGGCAAGTGTGTGCATATATGTCCAGTATCAAAAACAGGAATGTATCGTTTGCAAGAATATATCGAATACAGGAATGTATCGTTTGCAAGAATATATCGAATGCAGGAATGTATTGTTTGCAAGAATGTATCGTTTTCTGAAGGATATACCTGAGATCTCCGAGCCACTGGCTGGGGATAGCGTAAGTCCAATGGCAAGCCACTTGTTGCCCTCCTCACCACATTTTCCAGTGCAAGCATGCGCCGAACAGCCTCATTCACCCACTCATTGGGCACCAGCAAGAATAATTTGAATATGAGCAATTGGGCAATATTTCAAACTTCATGGAAGTACAACAATAAAGGCTACAATATCTTACCGGCACAGTAACGGGCGCTGGCTCAACTCTAGCAGGGGTAAGGTGTAGCTCAGCCGAATTGCCCTGAGAGTCTGCCACTGCTATCTGCCATGTCAACTCTGGTGGCCCACCTCTCACCGGTCCACTAGGACCTCGCCTCGCGCGACTTTCACCACTGCTCTGCCTCCCTGTGACGGCTCTCCTCTCCTCAGCCGCTCCGCGAGCCTGACTCCGGACCTCTCTGAACTCTCACACTCTCAGTGGCCCCGCCAAGCGCTCCCTCTGATAAGCTGCGTAGTCCATGTCAGGATGCAGGTAGCGTGCCAAGTCAGTATCGGGCCGCGTAAAGACCTCCAGCTCAGCCAAAGTATACTCTCCTGTATGTGAAGCACGTGGCAGAAGCGATTCGGGCACCTGAAACCCTGCATAGCCAAGTGACTGGTGTGTCACTCGGTCACCTAAGTACCACTGCCAACCAAAAGCTGACTCCAGCAGTACTCTGCTCGCTATGACGACCCTGCTTCGAGCCAAGTACTTAGGCTCAGGCTTTGCCACCCTCCAAGGATCCCACTCTATCTGCTCAAGCAAACAAATGCAAGTATCGGTCAGCAACGACATTGAAGCAATAAAAAGGGATACACATTTCCATTTTTACAAAGTTTCACGTTATACCTGTGAGGGTCGAAGCTCGTCTAAGTATATCCTGAAGCTGTTCAGGTCGCCTCTACCTCTCTTCTCTCCCATGTTCTTCTTACTCCAGATATGCGCACGTGGGAGGATCCCCAAGTCTAGGCTCTTCGTCACTGGACGGCACATGTTCAATACCTCGTAGGCCCAAAGCTGCACGGTTAACAAGAAATCAAATTGTTAGTACAATGCAGAAATACTATTGAGGAGGTTATGTAATCAAATGGATAAATGCATAGTGGAAATGTACTTTACTCTATTAAAATCATTCCTCCCAGATCCACCAGTACCCAGCGGTGCTCATCTCCGTCCTCGACGAATCCCCCATAAAGCCATAAGCCACACCAAGCGCAGCTCCTCCCAAGTAAAAGCGTGAGGTCATCCTCAGATCTCTCAACGTAGGCAAGTAAGAGAGGTGGACCTTGCTACGCCTATATGGGTACAAGGTAGCGCCAAAAAGGCACAACAGGTACGCCCGGGCCATCTGCTCCGCCTCCTGCTCAGTCGTCACCTCCTTTTTGAGATATCTGGTGAACTGCCCATACCTCGCCATCCCCTCCTCAACCTTGGGCACTTCTCCCAAGAACCACTCTAGGGCTGCCTCGTCCTCCTGAATACCTGAGTCAAACGGGATAGGATCACCCCCGACTCTCAAACCTGTGATCGCCGCAAAGTCAGTAGGTGTCACCGTCATTTCCCCGGGTGATAAGGGGAAGGTATTCATAGTATCCCTCCACCTCTCTGCAAGTGCGACCAGGACAGCATGGTCATTTCTGGCTGGAGTAAGAATCTGTATGAACTCCCTGAAGCTCGCGTCATCCACCAACTGCCTCATCCTCTCAGGCAAACTTTGGTACAACGCCAAGGAGCTACATGCGCCCCCAAAACCTCGAATGTCTCTCTGCCTCGCTCTCTCCTGCATCAGACAGGGAAACAAGCAACAAGAGGCATATCAGCATGCAAAGCTTTCATTTTCAAGTTCTAAGTAATCAATGCAGCCTGACAGCAGATGGTTGGTTCAAGTTATTATGTTTCATGCGTAAAACTATGGTATTGCCATTCAAGTCTACTTCAAAGATTACTTTACATGCTTTGGTATTCAAACACTGTAATTGTAAAAGGAAATGAGGGATTCTCAGAAATTTACCTCAGACCAGGTGCTCAAAATATGGGTATCGGGGTCTCTCAAAACAAGCTCAGAGTCGTACTCAGCCTGTCGTGGCCTGTATGCTGTGAAACCCGACGGTACAAACAAGTGAGGAGCAGGTAGCTCGTATCCCTCTGCTGAAAACGGAACCCGAGTCAAACTCTCTGCCTCCGACGCCGCTGTCACCCTAGGACCATGAACCCTGGCTCCGACCCTCTCCTCGGTCTCTGCATCCCTCAGAACCTCCTCCTCGGTGGCTCTCTCCCTCTCGGCTCTCGCCGCAGCCTCTGAAGCGGCTATCTCCCGCTCTCGCTCCTCTCGAGCCTCCAAAACAGCAGCCCCAATCATGGGATCCTCCTCGAGGAGCCGGGCTAGTCTCTCCTCACTCAGGAACTCTGTGAGATCCTATCTCATAATCGGTCTGTGACCCGACGATGTCGCTGCTGGCCGGAACAATACCTCCTCCTCAGGAACCTCCGTGGTACCCTCCTCTTTGGTCACCACGCCCTTGCCTTTTGCCGGATCCCTTGGCAGAATCTCACTCGGCCCGACATCACTGCCATTGGCACCCCTACTGCCAGTACCCTCGGAACTACCACCAAATATAACAGAACTGCTCACAGCCGTGCTCGGATCCAATGGCTCAACAACGGGAGACACGGCCCCGCCTCGCTCCATCGCGCAACGATCTGGCTCCGTCGCGCGATGCTCGACGCCACCACTAGCCTCCTGCTCCCGGCTTTCATCGCCATCGCCGCCACCTCTAGCCATTGCACCAACACCCACGGCCGCCTCTATCGCCGTTTGATCTATTGTTTCGACCTCCATGGGTCCTCCCTTGTCCTCCGGTCGATCAACTACCTCTCCTCCACCGCCTCCATTGCCAAGATCCGCCATACATGTGCCTACGCGTTGGGTTGATGATTTTCATAGGGAAATCAAAGATTTGGAAGAAATTGAGAGAGTTTGAGAGTGGTGAGGAGTTTCAAAAGTTTGTAAACCGCCTGTTATGATTTTTGAAGCGTCCCCGGGAAGAAAAGGGAAGCAAGTAGGCGTGGGCCGGGTCTAGGCTCGTTTCAGATCCAAGCCCTAACTAAAACCCTCGCGCGATGGTGTGGCTTCCTCGGGCAACGGACCAATTGGGCCGCTGACCAGATTCAGCCTCTAGCTCGGCCCGATCTTACGTATCGCCTTAATAATGGCCCAGGAGTCTTACTCGGACCTTGCAATTGATTTTGGGATTTCTTCGAGATGTCCTTGATCAAGGTACTTTATATCCCCAGCGACGATCCATCCGTCCAATTTTAAATCAGCGACGATCCAACCGTCCAAATTTCAAATCAGTGACGATCCATCCGTCCAATTTCAAATCAACGACGATCCAACCATCCAAATTTCAAATCAACGACGATCCAACCGTCCAATTTCAAATCAGCGATGATCCATCCGTCCAAATTCAAATCAGCGACGATCCATCAGTCCAAATTTCAAATCAACGACGATCCATCCGTCCAAATCCAAATCAGCGACGATCCATTCGTCCAATTTTGAAACGGCAATCGACCAATCCGCCGATCCCTTGGTGCACGGAATTTTTATATACTGATTTGCACTTTCCATTTAATTGGCTTTTGGGTGAATTAGATGGGTGTCTAGAAATCTTTGACGTTACCCGTACCAGCCAATAGTGCTCCGCGTGCCGTCAAAGAGGGACTACTGTAGACACCCCAATCTGACTTCCCAATCGCTTTCCTTCATTTTCCGGTTTCTTGTTTCCCCGATGATGAATCACGTCGAAAACAGTCTTGAGGAAATAGAATGGTTTGAGTTTGGCGTGTGTGGAACCCATCCTTAACCCCAAAACCCTTGAACTCAAACCTTGACTTCAAGTTTGACCATCACGCTACCTTATGGGTCCCTCGCGCGATGATTTACTTGCTAGGTGGTGGTCAAAGTCAAACTTTTGACTGATTGACCATTGCGGGGTTGATAGAACACTCGCGCGATGGTATCACTCCCTCGCGCGATGGTCAACACCTGTCATTTCCACCTTTTTCCAGCTGGATTTTGTGATGATCAGGGGTCTACAGACCTGTGTAACCCCATTTCGTCGAGTGAACAGCGTTCTGCGAGGCTGCCTTTGCACCACCTCTCCCCCTCTCTCCCATCAACTTTTGCAACCCACTTCTCCACCAAGCAACTGCAGCCAGCCTTGTTGGTTGGTTGCATTGCCTTGTTTAACCACCTATCTTCCTATAAATAACCCCCATGGTTCATCTTCCAAGGGGTTACCAAAAATTTCCAAAAGAGAAGCAAGAGATACAAGCCTAAGCACTTCTTTCACTCAAGTCACTCCCACTTACTCATTCTCCAAGCCATACCACCTTATTCAAGCCATTCTCAAGACACTCAAGCAAAGGTATAACCCTTACTGTTTACTATTTTGATCCCTGAGGGGGGCTGACAAGGCTAAGGCTGGTAATCAATACCAGTCCTGGTCCTAAAGCCAGCAAAGTTACAAGTTACTGTGGACAAGCACTCCCACGCACGAGACACCCACTCCATCACGCGACGGCTCTAGTTAGCGTGATGTGGTTCTCGTGGGGATGGGATCCTTGTCCTTATTCATTTACATGATTTTATGCTTTCCCGTGAAGGGTATTTAGTATATTTCAGTGTTATGCATGTTAAAAAAAATCTGTAAGTTAGCTTAGTTTACTTATCTGCTTACTTTGGACTATCCCTGGGTAGCTTCTGAACATGTCTCAGAGCCCAGGCATGTAAAGCAATTCCTGGAAGTCAAGTCATGACACTCGCGCGATGCTATGACTCCATCGCGCGATGGTTTGTCTGTTTCTAGTGATTGCCCTTGCATGGGCAGCTAGGCTCTTGGCTTCTGTTTTGATACCTTCACTGTTTAAGGGTTGCATCTTGTTCCTGTTAATTTTGATTGTAATAATTATTTGCTTTCAGTACCTATGAACTGCTTAGTTTGACCCTAGGTGTGCACTGGTCCTTCCAGAGCCCAGAAGGGGATAAAATTTAACTCATTGGTAGGATGTCAATACTCGCGTGATGGATTGGGAGTTTTGCGCGATGGTCAGACTTGCATGTAAGAATCTCTATGCATGCAAGTTGGCCGTTGTTCACGAGAAACTCAAACCAAGGCACTGTTTTGGGATCCAATATCAGTGTTAAATTTTATCTCATTTATTTTCCGCCATTTTATCCATCCATGCTATTATCTATCACATCCTGCAAATTGTTATAGTTTTAACCCCCGATTAACTGTTCCCCCGCCCTAAATGGCTAAAAATTGATTAATTAAACAGAGTCGCAAATACACAATGTTTTCGCAAATGCCTAAGTAGAGACCAATCTCCGAATTGGGCGAGAGAGGTGCCATAAAATCCTTCCCCTCTCGTAACCTGGCTCTCAAACCCAGATATGGTTATGACGGACTGGTTCCTTAACTTTTTCAAATCAAACAGCACGACAAGTGCTTCGAAATACGGTTCCTTGGGTGTCGACCTTCAAACCCAAGTGGCGACTTTGTATTTTTCGCGAGCGCTTGTCGTCCAGCTAAAAGCGCTCCCGCGAACCGGCAGCATTTTTCTCTTCTCGAGGAGGGGAACGGAATCCCTTCCCGAAGGAAAGAAAAATCGAGCACCGCATGCCCACACATAGCAATCTGATGATATCCTCGATATGCGTCGAGTAAACTCATTCGCTCATATCCAGCAGTTGCGTCAACCAACTAGTCTATCCTTGGAAGAGGGAAACTATCTTTTGGACACGCCTTGTTTAGGTCTGTGAAATCTACGCAGACACGCCACTTCCCATTCTTCTTCTTTACAACTACTGTGTTGGATAACCACTCAGGGTAGTAAACCTCACGTATTGCCTTGGCCTTCAACAAGCGATCGACCTCTTCAATTACGTCATCCACATGCTGCACGGCTGCCCTTCGCTTTTTCTGGATGATCGGCTTATGCGGAGGATCAACATTTAAATGGTGACAAATCACACTTGCATCTACTCCGGGAATTTCCTCTGGCACCCATGCAAATACGTCTACATATTCCTTCAAGAATCTTATTAATTCAGCTCTTTCATCTGCTGGCAATGATTCTCCGATTAAAAAATATCTTTCAGGATCAGTCTCGTTGATCTGAATTTTCTCCTGGCCTTCGACCACCTTTTCTGCCGGATTTCTCCCAACATTCTTGATAGTTGGTTGATCTGGTACTTCTAATGTATGAATGTGGTGGGCTTTTGGGGCCTTTTTGATAATGGAAATTAAACACTGTTGGGCTACTTTCTGATTGCCCCTAATTACTTCGGCCCCATTGGATCCTGGGAATTTTACCATCTGGTGGTAAGTTGAGAAAACTGTGGGCAAATGCGATTTTGCCCGATCTTTCCCTCCTCCAGGGAAGGGATTCCGTTCCCCACCCTTTTGAGAAAGGAGAGATACTGCCGGTTCGCGGGAGCGCTTTTAAGCTGGACGACAAGCGCTCGCGAAAATACAGAGTCGCCACTCGGGTTTGAAGGTCCGACACCCAAGGAACCGTATTTCGAAGCACCTGCCGCGCTGTTTGATTTAAAAAAGTTAAGGAACCAGTCCGTCATAACCATATCTGGGTTCGAGAGCCAGGTTACGAGAGGGGAAGGGTTTTATGGCACCCCTCTCGCCCAATCCGGAGATCGGTCTCTACTTAGGCATTTGCAAAAACGTTATTTTGTTTGCGATTCTATTTCATTAATCAATTTTTAGCCAATTAGGGCGGGGGAACAGTTAAAGTGGATTAAAACTGTAACATGTTTGCAGGATGTGAATGATACCATGGATGAACAGTTAGTATAGGCTGAGAACAGACTGTTGTGGGAGTTTAAACAAACTGGGAGGCCCCTGTTTTGGAGTGACGTGCGCAGGAAGAAACCAGTATGCACTGAACAAGTCACTGCATGCTGTTCACTCCTGCGCGCATAATTCCAAGACAAGCGCGTGCCGATGAGCTTAAAACCCACAGCTCTTATTCTCAAACCTTCTGGGCTCTGGAAGGACCAGTGCATACCCAGGACAAACCACGCAGTTTATATAGCAGCATAATAAATAGTTCTAAGCAATGTTAAAGGCTAAAAAGCCCTACAAATGAATAAAGCACCCCATAAACAGTGTGGGGACAGAATAACAGCCTAAATCCAAGTTACCCGTGCAAGGCCATTTCACTGGTCAGAGGCAAACTGTCGCGCGATGGACTCACACTGTCGCGCGAGGGTGCGCCCTAGCGCGCGATGGTGCGCCCTGGCGCACTGTCGCGCGATGGACTGACTCTGGCGCGCGATGGTGCGCCCGGCGAGGGATGACTGCGCCCTGGCGCAACCAGACCAGTGCTTGGTTTACACATGTTTCTGGGTTCTGGGACAGGTCCAGAATGGTCCCAGGGGTACTCCAAAATAGCAGAAATACAAATCAACTATAAAGCTAACAGTTTATACTAAGGAAAACAATAAACTGGTTTTTAACATGCTTGCAGAGTGATCTATATACAAAATAAAGCACAAAACAGTAGGACACCAATCCCCACGTGGTCCGTCGCGTGCAGCACCGAAGTGTCGCGCGAGAGAGTGGGACCATCGCGCGCTGGTTCCTACCATGACGGTTCTTGAAACCTCGCCAGCTTTAGGACCAGAACTGGTATTGATTACCAGCCTTGGCCCTGCCAGCCCCCCTCAGAGATCAGAACAGAAACAGAACAAAGGTAAGCTATACCTTTGGCTTCGGGTTTGAAAGAGTGTTTGAGCTTTTGATGTTTGAAGTTGATTGAGGTGGAAGAACAAGCTATGTTCTTGAGGTTGGATGTTTGATAATGGAGGAGAAAGAGCAAGCTATGCTCTTGAGATTAGGGTTTATAACCTTTGAATTGTGTTAACCCTTTTAGAAACCTTTGAATTTTGTTAACCCTTTTGAAAGAAGAACCATGGAAAATGCTAACCCTTTGAAAGAGAACAAATGGGGGATATATATAGGGAAAGGGGGCAAATCTGGTTGGAAACAGAGGCCTTCAGCCAGTCCACGAGGCCTAGCTGAGGCTGCATCGGTGGCCAACTGTCCTCCTCAGGAAAGGTCGGTTGTAGGTTGGACCCTCGCGCGACGGAGTGAGACTGTCGCGCGATGGTGCGCCCTGGCGCACTGTCGCGCGATGGAGTGAGTCTGGCGCGTGATGGTGCGCCCGGGCGCGGGATGGATGCGCCCTGGCGCGGGTCAGATGGGTTTTTGGTTTTTGAAGTGGCTTAGGGTAGGTTAGGTTCAAGGGTTTTGCAAACACTCAAAGCTCAAACACGCTATCATTCCCGGGGTGTTCTTGATCCATTTCATCATCGGGGAATCAAAAACCGTAAGTAAACTAATCTGGAAGCCCAGATTGGGGTGTCTACAAAAACTGCCCTCATTTTGTGCAACCAGATCCTTCCTATAATCGCGTTATAGGAAGAAGGAACATCTGAGACCAGAAAGTCTGTCCTTAAGACAACTGATCCGGCTCGAACAGGCAATGTTACCTTTCCGAGAGGCCAGACTGCTCCTACACCGAACCCACTTAGGGTTGTTGTAGATTGCTCTAAGTCTGTTTGGGCCAGCCCCAACTTTTTGAATGCATCGTAGTACATCACCTCTGTACAACTCCCTGAGTCCACTAGAATCCTCTTGATGTCATATTCCCCAACTCGTAGGGTTATGACCAAAGCATCGTTGTGGGGTATCTGGACTTCTCCCAGATCATCATCTGTGAATGCTATGCTTTCATTGCATACGCCACTCTCTCGCCCTCTCTTGTTTCCCAATTGCATTACATGCTGGTCGTGCTTGACTTGCCTTTGTAATAGCCTAACCTCATTTCTCGTATAAGGTGTGGCCAACACATGTATCATATGGATTACCCCTTTAGGATTCTGCTCGTAATTCAATTCCATGGCTTTCCCTTTGTCTTTGGGGTCTTCCCGGATAAACTCCTTGAGATAGCCCCGAGAGACCAAATCGTCAAGGTGTCTTTTGTACATCTCACAATCTTCAGTCATATGGCCCCAATCTTTATGGTAGCTGCAGTGCTGATTCGTAGCACGTTTTGTGTCCCTATCCCCGCCTAGACTTGGAAGCCATTTGAAGTATGGCTAATTCTTTATTCGATAAAGAATCCTTTAAATTGGTTCCTTCCAAACGGTAGTGATAGAAAAGAAGGATTTAGGGTCAGGAGCTTGCTTATCTTTGTAAGGCTCTTTCTTAGCCTGCCTGTACTCCTTTCTCTCTGTGTAAGTCTTGGGTTCTGGCTTATCCACTTTTTTGACAGTTGCCTTTGGCTGTTCGGCAACGATCCTACCATCCTCGCGGAGTATGTCATCCTCCATTCTGGCATGTTGCTCTATCCGTTCTATCAGTTTAGCCAATGTGGCTACCGGATGTTTATTTAATGAGCGACGCAACTCTCCCTGAACAGGCAAACTAGTCTTAAAGGTTGCAATGGCATACTCCTCACTGCAACTTTCAATCTCGTTGAAAGTTTCCCAGTACTTCTTTGCATAATCCCTGATCGGCTCGTTTTTCGCCTGCTTCCTGGTGGAAAGGCTTTCAAACATTTTTGGGGCTTTTCTGCTTGTTAAGAACCAAGCAATGAATTCCTCAGCCAACCGCCTCCATCCTCGTATGGATCGTGGGGCCAGTTTATGAAACCAAGACAAAGCCACCTTGCCAAGACTTGAAGGGAACATTTTGCATAAGATTGCATCATCCCCTTCGTGCATGAACATAGCCTGCTGATAGTGCTGTATGTGAGCTACGGGGTCCGCGTTTGTCTAGTAAAGTATGAACGTATCGTGCTTCACTCTGCTCGGCAATCTAGCCTCTTATAGCCTCCTTGCGAAGGGGGAGGCTACAATGTTACTCAGGGCCTTTCGTGCTACTTCTCGTGCAGTCACTGTCCCATCCTCGAGTTCCTTTGATTTGTGGGTCGTGGCGTCGACCCAATCAGCATCAGGCCTCTCGTACCTATCCCGGTGATGCTCCCTTGTTTCCTCCTCTTCCAGGGTGGAACTTCGGTATCTGCTCCTCCTTTTTCGTGAAGAAGCCCTTTGTCTTTCCAGTGTTCGGCTTTTACTTCTGTTTCTCCTCTTTCGTGGAGAGGCATCGTATCGCCCTATAATAGGACTCTTGCTCCTTCTCCCTCGAGAATGAGCCTGCTTATGTACTACCAGAGTCTGTTTGTCTCTCTGGGAATTCCTCCGTGAAAGTCCAGAATCTTCTGGGTGCTCTCGTACCCGCTGTAATTCTTGTATCTCGTACTCTCGTTTTCTAATTAAACAAGCGTACTCCTCGATTTCCCTTCTCTTTTTATCGAGAACATCGTCATCATTGTTATGTACACTCCTTAAATGTTCCACTGAAGCCTCTCTTCGGTGAGATTTACTCCTTCTCGTGGAGCCCGTAGTCATCCTGCCCTGTTTACCAGTGGGTTTTCTCCGAGCGCCTGATGGAGATTTATCCCCTCCACCACTTAACTAGTCCTTTGGATTGAATGGCGTGGCTGGATCTTCTTCCATAATCGTTTTTCAGAGAGTTGGTTCGTTTCCCACAGACAGCGCCAATTGTAGGGGGATGAAAACAATTGATGCTTCGGATCACCTTGGATTGCAACGGCTGATTCGTGCCTTTTCACCAGAACCCTAATTCGTCGTCGGAACCCTAATCTGCAAGATAGACAAAGGGTGAGTGCACCTCTACCTCTCGTGGCAAAGGCCCTCCAATGCCAAAGTTAGTATCACGTACTAGTTAATAAGCCCTAATTATCAGTGGGAGAATAACATGAAAGCCAAAATATTGCGTACCCTTTACCTTTAGGTTTACCTTGCATTTATAGATTCATAGATGCTTATTGCCCAACCATCCCTATTACTCTAGGATTCCTATCACGTATAGGAATCAAGGGTATTTTGGACTCTCTTTCCTTTATCAGGTCATTACCTCGGTCCTTTTAGGACTCTTTTCCATAATAAGCCGAACATCCCATTCACGTTGGGTCTCTTTCCTATAAATTCGGGATCTTATTCTTTAGAGGATAAGTCCGTTCTGGAATCTTCCAGAGCGCTCCTACCGCCTCAGCATTCAAAGTCGCTTGCTTAATAACTCTTTCCCTATTCGGCTATCTCATTGCCGAACAGTAAAATGGACCAATGACCCCTCATGTCACTGGTCCACATTCTTATGCTTTTGATAAATGACTTTACGTGTCTTTTGTCTACGCATGCCGAGCAGACTACATGGGCCAATGACTCCTCATGCCAATGATCCATATCGCCGTTCACCGTACTGCCCAACGGTAAGTCCTATCATATTTACCACGTGCTCTCATAGACCACGTGTTCGGCAACTAAGTGTATCTATTTGGGAATACCTTCCTACAATTGCTCCCCAGGTTTACTTATTTGCCACTGTTCGGGGGCAATAGGTAATGCTTAGAAACGAACGTTAGACTGAACCCCTCTAATCCCGGGCAGTCATTGTATTAATACTCATTGATGCCTTTTGGCGCCTTTGTCATTATACCTTTTCGGGGTAGTGACTCCATGTGGCATATTTCGTATGCCTATCATTAATGTTAAACTGACGTTTTATCAAACGGCGTTAGAATGGTATCTTCTTTCCGTTACTTTAACTCGTTACGGCGTGAGACCCGTCGTTTTGTTTCCGTCCCTCGTCTTTCAAATCCCAAAGAAGGGGGTTTTTCTGGGTTTTAACCCAAAACGTAAGGCCTACTTCTCTCTAAAAAGATAGGCGACACTCTTTCACCTTACGCCCGCCATCACCGCCGTCTGCAAGTTCAACTGCATCTCAGGAAAACTTCACGGTAACCTCGTAAGATTCTCGTCCCTTATTCGTTTTTACACGTTCTTGGATCCCGTTCTCTGATTCATTAGTCCCTAGGGTTTCATTCATTCCCCTTCCAGACTTCAATCTATCCACAGTTCCCTTTAAATACCTCTATGGCGGATGAGGGTGATAGCGGCCCCAAGCCCGGAAAATTTAGGAAACTCTGCGAAACCCCCACAGCCATGGCGGCTTTTAGGACAGATTACAACGTTCCTGAAAATGTAGGTCTCAAACTCGCCCGGCTAGGCGTGGACAGAGACGGAGGCTCATGGGATAGAATGTGCATCCCAATTGTAGCCATCGTGGAGGGTGGAGTCCTATTCCCCCTTCACCCATTACTCCGTCAAGTCCTGAACTGGTATCGACTCACACCAATGCAAGTTTCCACAAATGTTTTCAGGCTTATTATGGGGGTTGTAGCTCTAAATAGGATCTTGGGAACCCAGATAGGCCTATGGGACATTCAATGGTGGTACAGCATTGTACTAAACCCAGAATATAATACCTATTATTTCAAAGTGAGGAGAGCAGAAAAGCGTCTCGTGCTCAACCTGCCTGATTCTGCTCGTGATCATGAGATAGACTTCCTCTATGTTTCTGGAGCTTTCGAGCCTATTGGGGAAGACGGCCAAGTGGTAGGCTTGCATTGCCCCCACATATGGGGCTACCCACGTATGCTCCTAATTTGCTTTATATTTCATCGCCTTTTGTGTTTTCTTTATGTTTCTAACGCGTACTTGCTCTTTGTTATTGCAGCAGATAATGCTAATAAACGCCCCATACGAGAACCAAGTTACATCCGAACAGAGGAGATCAACAGGGTTCTCAAATACTTAGGGGAGCCTGGTACCCTTACAGCTGGTCGTGGTCAAAATGCTGACGTACTCTTGGGATATGACTCTGCTTACAAAGGGGTCATTGATAGAAGGCTAGCCAACCCAAGTACCAGTGGTGCATCTACCTCCACTGCTCCCCAACCGAGAGGCTCAAGACCCAATGCTGGAGTAACCGTTGCTGCGAAGCAGGGTGAAGTCCCAATATCTGAAGGCATACCACTGCCATGCTTACGACTTAGGAGGACCACTCAACGACAAATAGAACAGCCATTCACCAATCGTGATACTAGCCAGTCTTCATCACCCGGTCACTCACGGTCGCCCTCCTCATCAGGTACGATGACTCGTTAACCCTTAAACCTCAGCACCCTTCTCACCGTCCCTACATGGGGACCTGGCGCTGCTAGTAGGGTGGCGTCAACTGGTCTTGCCCCCCCGCCATCTCGTCGTACCAGGGGGGTTCTACAAGATCGTCCTCCTCTCCTCGGGAATGTGACAGCTCCATTGAGGCTGGAGACGCCCATCTAGACAAGCGCCTCAGGATCGAAAATCCTACTACTTCCCCCATTCAAACTAGTGTAGACAGCGGCCAGCCCCAATCGCCACTTCCTCAGGTGCTTCCACAAACCTGGGCTCCCCCGCTCATCAGGGGTGACCGTCCCGTGCACGTTGGGGATAGCGCCAGCTCTTCTGAGATGGCGCTTGCACTTGCTCAAGGGCTACTGCTTTCAGTGGACATGCAAAAAGAGGCCGGATCGACATCTGATCGGCTTATCTCCACTGGTCTTGTTAGTGGGATTAAGGTAAAGTTGTTTCTTATTTTTATCCAAGTGCTATATTTCATCTGTGTTTTATTCGTAACACTATCCCTTGTTCTTGGGTATACCAAGTGTATCCAAAAGATGGTAGCGTTAGGACAGAAAACGCAGGAGATTGAGACCGAGCGTAACAGGCTCATGAGGGATAACACAAGGTTACTTCAAATAATAACAAGGCTGGAGAGGGAGAGAGATAAAGTGAAGTTGGAAGCAGACGCAACCAAAGCCAAACTTGATACCACCGAGGAGAGCCTCAGCCAAGCTTTATCCGAAATCGACAGCACCAAGAAGGCGGCCTATGACGACGGATATCAAAAAGGCTTCGAAGTTACAACTGCGAGTTACATTGAGCAGATGCCCGCCATCCAGGACCAGATATGGGTTGCGAGCTGGGAGGCGTGCCTAACGAAGGTGGGTGTTGCGGAGGATTCTCCCCTCTGGGAAGACAACGATCTACCGAGCACCCGTGCTGCCAATGTGGAGGAGCCAGTAGAGCATCCAGAGGATGATATTGAGCAACAAATTGAAGATTTCACTGATGCTGAATAGAACACACCCAATGAATCCTTGGGAAATGGTGCTGATGTTTCATCTATTCGGGACGGGACCAATGATCCCATCGTTGTGGAAGGAGATACCGGCGGTGATGGTTCTCAAACGGAGTGTAGACACCCCAATCTGGGCCTCCGAATAATCTTTAAATTCCCCGATGATGAAATAAGGAAAAATATACGTTCAAGACTTGGATTGTTGCTCCTTTACTACTCCTCCTCTAAACCTCCTGAAAACCCCTTCCCAAACAAGTAGGGTGGCCCCCGGTACAATTGCAAAGAGAAAAATGTGTTTGCTTGATCAAAAACGACTTTTTTCCATGACGCACTGATGGTAAAATGGGCACACATTTCAATGTATAAAATGTCTTTGAATGAAACCAATTGGGTTAGAAAGAAGACCTAACAAGCTTTCCAACGCTTCAAAAAACGCCCGAATCCGAGTTCGAGAGTGTCCGGGGCGCCCCCGCGAAGTTTGGTATGCTGTGCTGATGCACAATACCGCGCGGCGTTTCAAAGCGTCGCGCGGCATTTCAGAAACGCAGCGCGGCATTTCAGAAAAATTCAAAAAAATCACTCCACCGCACGGGATTTCAATACGCCACCCGGCATTTTGAAATTTAAACTTCTGACAGGAGGAGCGTCTGACAGATTCCTTTGCAGATTGTTTTGAGCACGTTTTTCACATTTTTCGGCTTTGGGTGCACTCCAAGCATATTTTTGCCTATAAATACACCCCTCCTCTTAGAGAAAAAGGGCCCCTCTTGATTCTCTCTCTACAACTCTTTACACCCATTACCATACTCATCTTTCTCTCTCTACATCAACCCACAAGTTGGGCTATTGAGAAATCAATCTCAAATTGATTTCTCTCTCCCTCTCTACACTCATTTGCTCTCAAGTCTCTCAAAACTCAACCCAAATTAACCTTCAATCTCTATTTGCAAGCACATTCAAGTTTCAATCAAAGAAGTTTTCAATTCGAATCAACCTCCATTCCTCCATCTTCAAGCACATCCAAGTTTCGATCAAAAGGTATAAACATATTCCTTGGGCTAAACCACATTTAGCTTTGAGGGAAGCCGATCGAGGCCCTTCTCAGTCTTTCTATACTGAGTTTGGGTCTCAAACGAGCTTTACATTCAAAAAGCACAAAACATAGTCTCTATACCGGATACGCTACATCGTGCGGCATTTTACAACTCCGCACGGCGAAGCTTATTACGCCGTGCGATATTTTATTTCTTTTAAATGCTCCTTCTTATGTTATTTTGTTTAGTCTATTCATTACTTTTCTGTGCGGGTACATTCCAGAATCAAGTTTCATGTTAAAAGCCCTTTTTTTTTACTTTATTAAATCTTTTAACATTTCAAAAAGTTTTTAACATTGCTTTACATGATGAGATAAACAAAATGATCTCGTAAATCATTTTCTTCCAGAGATTCGGAAAATATAAAAAAAAAACTATTTTGTAGATCTGTGGTTTGTTTTGTCATGTAAAAGCGAACTGATTCTGGAATGCGTAGATAGGTGCACCGCACGGCGTTTTAGTTATACCGTGTGATGCATTCGGTCAGTCGCGCGGCATTTCACTTGATATTGGCAAACTGCTGTGATGCTGTTGTTTCATTTTCTGTACATTACTCATCGTTTCACACTGTACAGTTTGCACCACAAGCACGACAATGTGTTATATTAAACCCATGTCCCTTTCCCGTACATATTTTAATCAAAGTTAAGTTTTTCAAATGATATTAAATCCCCCATTTAAAATGCTAAGTAGAGACCGGCTTTTACCGGGCGAGCGGGGTGCTTTTCCAACAAAACCTTCCCCGTTCGTAACGTGGCTCCCGAACCCAAAATCTCAATGTTTTCGCTAGATCAAAAGCCTTTCTTTTCAAATCAAACTCTCGGTTTCTCGGATCATCCATCTCAAAAATCCGGGTGGCGACTCTTTTGGGCGCACGCCGGGGCGGGGAGCCCGCAGTGGCGACTCTGCTGGGGATAGTTTAATTAATACTTAGAGTTTATATACATTTGTGAACAATCATTGCAAAGTCTGTCAAAAGTAATAATGCTTTATGCTCGTTGAAGGAAGGAAATGGCGATTCTAACTGGATCTCTATCCGGCCGTTCCGATCTGGGACTTTTTGATTGGTTACTCATGTATTTTTCTCTAAGTATAAATTAATCAAGAGAGCTAAGCTTGAAAGGCATTTTTTTGGGGGGATTTAAAATCATTTGAAAAATTATAACTTTGTTTTCTTTTACACTTTGCACCGCACAGCCTCGCGGCCCTCGCTAGTGTGTTTCGGCAATCTTGCTCGGTTCGCCGATGACAAGCTCTCCTGGAACGCCTTGCAACCCTCGACGATGATGAGCCATCGTGCTGTTCGACCATTGTCTTGCAATACACTTGATATGGGGAGTACATCTTGGCTCTAGTCCGGGGAACCCTGTTGAGACCCAAACCGGCCTTTGCACTTGTTCATAACCATAGAACCATCCCAACTAAGACAGGAGCCTGTGGTTAGGACTTATGTGATATATCCTGTCTTTGTGCATTTCTTTTCTGTGCATGCATATCATTCATACATCATTGCATTTTGCAGACTAGAGGATAGGATTCCTTTAAGACTCTTCGCCTTCCCTTGGTCGGTCTAGGAGACCTTAAATCCATGGAGTTTGTGATACTTCCGGTATTTGCCGTGCCCATACGGCTTCCCTGTTTCAGTCTAGCCTTAAGGAAAATTGGCATCTGGATTCCAGCAGTCATATTGCTCTGTCTCGGATGGTTAAGATAAGGTGATTGGCCCTGATCCCGAACGAATGGGATTTAACCTACCTGACGTGACCTACCCAGATTGTCGGAAGTCATCTGTGCCATATTTTAAGTGAGATTTGAACCACGATAGGTCCTTAGGACAGTCTAGGAGACTTTAAATTCATGGAGTGTGAAATACCTCCGGTGTTCGCCCTGTCCAAACGGCCCCTCTAGTCTAGATCTAGCCTTAGGACGTGCTTGTATCTAGGTTTCGGCAACCTCATTGCTTTGTCTCGGATGGTCAAGATAAGGAGATTAGCTCTGATTCCGAAGCATTCAGAATTTAACCTGCCTGACACGACTTACCTGTGGCTACTAAAATCCTTGGTACAGCCATATCCTAATTGAGATTTGGAGCTGAGGTAGATCTTAGGACGTAGACGACGCCGACGACATTGCATGGACATGATTCTCGGGTAGAATTTGAGCCGCCTTTTTGCTTTACTGTCAGTGCTGAAACATTGGTCGTTTGAAAAAAAAGACTGTACCCACTTGGTTTCGTCCACTTCAAACGTTGGTCCGCACAGACGCCGTGGAAGAAACCCTGTCAATTGAGGTTGAGGTGTCACAAGAAGGACAGTCATCAGCAGAAGCAGCAATACCGTGTGAAAATCCCTTACCAATGGCTGCCCAAGGAAATGAGGTGGAAGAACTCAGGCAGAACCTTATGGCTTTGGATACCCAGCTTAAGCAATCTATTGCCAATGTCAACGCGCAACTTAAGGCTTCCGTTACCTCCATACAAAAAGACATGCTCATGATGATGGAAAGTATGCAGGAAATCAGCGATAAGCTTCAGACTAGACCACCCCCACAGCCTGAACAACCCAAAGGAGAAACACCAGTAGTAAATCCTAACCTAGCTGCCTTCATTGCCAAAATCAGTAAGCTAGAGGAGTTTGTTCAAGAAACCAAGCGGCTTGGGAAGGGACAAATTGACATGAGCGAGCTGTGTTTATTCCCAAACACTAAACTGCCAAAAAAGTTCAAAGACGTGGACTTTGCAAAATTCGACGGCACCGAAGATCCAAAGGCCCACCTTCAGGGGTATGTTGGTTCTCTCACCTTGCGAGGAATTGAAAAAGATGCCATGGCTCAGCTGTTTCATGAGTCACTTACTGGCCCGGCTCTACAATGGTTCCTTTCCTTGGTACCCTCAAAGAAAAAGACGTGGGAGGACATTGGAATGGCTTTTGTGTCTCAATACGACTTCAAGGTTGAGCGGAAAATGACCACCCGAGAACTTGAGAACACCAAAATGGGCGAAAATGAGAGTTTCGCTAACTATGTAAAAAGGTGGAGAGCCAAAGCTACCCAAATGCACAATAAGCCAAACCTAAAAGAGCAGATACGTATCATCACTAAAAACCTGCCAAGTGCCTTTGCTCCTTACATGGTTTTGTCACAATCGTCTCCCGATTTTGAGACCCTTTTACGATTCTGGATTGGCTGTTGAAGAAGCGCTTAGGGATGGTACCCTCGAGGAGAAAGAACCCGCCTTAAAAGGAAAGGAACTCCATCTCGACGATGGCGAAGTCTTTTTCGGAAACAGCAATACCTCCCACATCGGGAACTCCTTAAATGCCAAACCCCTTGAAATTAACCAGATAGCTAAACCAACTCGCACCTTCACTCAACTTAGCACACCCCTATCACACTCTATGAACAGCTCCTCAAAGCTGGTCTCATCAAGCCACTCCTTCCAACTCCTTTACCCCAAAGGCTTCCAGCCTACCACGACCCAAATGCCTTCTGTGCCTTTCACCAAATGCCTGGCCATGTTACCGATAAGTGTCACCGTCTCCGTCACAAAATTCAAGACCTTATCGATAGCAAAACCATCCTTCCACCACCAAAGAAATCAAGCACCTCGGCAAACCACCACATTAACCACATCAACACGAGCTCCACTATACTTGACCCCACTCACTATATCATCTCTGCTTACCTACCCAAACCAATTGTACCCATTCCTGATGAATCCAGAATTTCAGTATTGGAGTTCGAACCAACAACGGAGCAAACAGAACTTAAAGAGTTGATGAAGGTTGTGGAGGAAATGGGCCAAAAAATGGATACGCAAATGATCCAAATAGGGGTTTTGACACAAAAGATAGATAGTCTCCTCGCCTTCATAGTCTTGGGTCCAAAGCAAAATGCTAAGGAAGATATGGACGAAGGGCGTTCACCCCCAAAGATGAAGCTTTCTGAAATGTTCAAAGGCCTAGCCGAAGCAAGCGAGGCCTGCAATATAAGCAAGGATTCTGGTGCCATAATGAACCCTCAACTCAGTCGCAGAACCAAATCAAGAACCTCCTCCCATTTCTCTGAACCACAATCCCTGGTTTATGAAAAGCTCCTCAAAGCTGGCCTCATCAATCCGCTCCCTCCAGCTCCTCTACCTCAAAAGCTCTCAGCATCCCATAACCCAGGTTCCTTCTACATCTTCCATCAAATGTCTGGCCATAATACAAACAACTGCATCCGCCTTTGCCATGCTATCCAAGACCTCATTGACAACAAAGTCATTAAAGTACCTCCTCAACCAAAGCCAGACCCTGTGCTCAAGCGCAATCCTTGCATCAGCACTGCCTTCTTCAGCAAAGAGGAGTAAAATGTCAAGAGCCATGCAACTGTCCGACTTTCCACGAGTTTTGAAAATCTTCGAAGTTTCGAGTCAAATTTTCATCCTTTTTGTGTCAGCCTGCACTTTGAGTCTTTCATGTTTTTGCTTTCGTGTCTGTATGTTGTCAAAAAAAAATCAAAACAGAGAGTCAATTTTGTAATCTTGAACTACATTGTGACCTGATTCCTTTATGGGATACGTAGGCAGCCTCACCTGAGGCCCGGTCACGAGCATTCAAATCAATCCTAAGATTCGGTCATAGTCTTTCGAGTCAACCCCTGCTGGTTCGGCCGCTGTCTTTCAAGTGTCGCGTATTTGTCATCGTAATAAACTCAGGTTTTTGTGATTATCTCTGGCCCAGCTCGAAATTGTTTTCTGCCATCACTTGAGAATCATATTAATCACTTCAAAACACGAGATGATTTTTGATTGAACCCTCACCCCCTGCAAGAGGAACAATTTCAAGGGACTGCTCTCCGGCGCCATTCCAATGAATAATGCCTTAGCCCTTAAAAAAAAAAAAAAAAAGAGCTCGCTAGGTCGAAATCTCAAAGTCTGACCAAGGCAAAAATTAGAGCATGCAAACAAAAGCCTCTCAATAAGCATCTAGGATTCATTGTTAGGTTGTGCAATCTAAAATGAAGAAAGGCCATCGTTTCTTTCATCCTACGCATAAAGATATATCCTTTGATAACCTCTTCGAGCCACAATCAAATTCTTTGAAAAGAAGCCCAACCCGCCAGCTATCCCCCACATCGGGGTGAAATGAAAAATAAAAGTGCCAAAAGAAACACATCAAGATTCAAAGCATCAAAAGGGTGAAAGTGCCAAACAAATCGAGATTCAAAGCATCCACATGATGAAAATGCCAAAAGGATTTGAAGGCATGAGAAAGCAAATGAAAAATGAAAAGAAGGCACCTACAATTCAAAGATAGCTGCTAGCTTTGAAAACTCAAAAGAAAGTGATATTTTTTAGCCCAATATCCTTTCTTTGTCAAGCCCAAACCATGGCCCACATTACAACCCAAAAAAGTCCTTCCAGATTGGAAAGCATAACTTGATAGCAAAAATCATGGGTGTTACGTTAAAAGGCATCAATACATCGAGGCATTGTGCGAAGCCCACATCAATCAAGGCGAAAATTCAAACGGGGACATGGGTCATCATTAGCGACTTGGTTCATAATAAAAACTCTTGTGTTTTGATCAATTGATGGAGGAAAACAAATTTCCAAGGGAAAAATCACAGAAACCTGGTTTGTCGCAAATAATGGGACATGAATCCTATTTTCTTCAAAGAGTCAAACTCTCCGCCCAATCAGAGGCACTATTTGAAAATCGCTTCATTCATAAACGGTCTTTCCCTCCTTCGTATATTTGAGTCAATTCAGTCGTGTCAAAATCCACTCCCTTTGCAAAAAGGTCGAACCAGTGGTCTTATTCTTGTCAATCCTAAACTTGTGAAAGTCACCCTTGAGAAAAGCTCGTTAGGACATAATCATAGCCTGGATTGCGCTTAGTCAACTGCTTGTCAAAACCATAGACTGGGGGGTCGTTACTCACTGAGGTACATCGGTTCAATGTCGTCTACCGGGAAAAGAAAATTCAAGACTCAAACCCCGGCCAAAGGCAAACCCCTGCTCAAATCCGGCATGAAATCCAACCCAAATTTGAAGTTCCTGAGAATGTCAGTCCACTGGCCAAAGACAGTATAGCAAATAGGGTGCTCAGACACGTCCCCTATTTTTCAAAGAATGTCATCATCGTTGTCATTCGGTGCCAACTCACGTATCTCGAATGTTGTTCAAAAGCCAATCAACCAAGCTACGGTCAAAAAGACCTAAAGCTTCTCAATCAACCAAGCTACGGTCCAAAAGACCTAACGCTTCTTAGTCCCCCAAGCTACGGTCTAAAAGACCTGACGCTTCTTAGTCCCCCAAGTACGGTCTAAAAGACCTAAGCTTCTTTGTCTATCGAGCAATGGTCAAAATGACCAAAGCTTCTTATTCAATCGGTAGCGGTCAAAAAGACCTAATGCTTCTCAGTCTCTCGAGTGACGGTCAAAAGGACCTAAGCTTCTCATTCAATCGGCAGCAGTCAAAAGGATCTAATGCTTCTCATTCAATCGACAACGGTCAAAGGACCTAATGCTTCTCAGTTTCTCGAGCGACGGTCCAAAAGACCTAAGCTTTTCAATCAATCAGGCTACGGTCTAACCGACTTAAAAGCCTCTTATTTTCTCGAGTTACGGTCTAATCGACCGAGAAGCCTTTTAGTGTCTCAAGTTATAGTTCGTCCTCCGGGACTTCACTTTGTCTAGCACTTCGTCCCCCGGGACTCGCACTCTGTCTAGCACTACGCCCTCTAGGGACTGCACTCTATCCTTTGGGAATACACTTTGTCTAGCACTTCGTCCTTCGGGACTCACACTCAATCTGCACTTCGTCCTCCGGGACTGCGCTTTGTCTAGCACATCGTCCTCTGGGACTGCACTCTAACCACACTTCGTTTTCTGGGACTCACATTTTATCCGCACTTCAACCCCCCGGGACTCACTTTTGTCATACTTGCATTTATTTTACATGCTCACGTGACATGACATATCAACTTGCATCATCTTTCATGAGTCTCTTTCAAAATTCAAGCTTTTTTCAAAATTCAAAGTCTTCAAAATTCAAGCTATTCAAATTCAAGTTTCTTTCAAAATTCAAGCTTTTCAAATTCAAGTCGCCTTCAAAATTCAAGCTATTCAAATTCCAGCCCCGAGCTATTCAATTCAAGTATCTCTCAAAATTCAAGCCCCGAGCTATCCAAATTCAAGTTTCTCTCAAAATTCAAGCTATTCAATCTAAGTCTCTTTCAAAATTCAAGCTTCAAGTCTCAAAATTCAAGTCTCTCTCAAAATTCAAGCTATTCAATTCAAGTCTCTTTCAAGTTTCAAGTCTCAAATTCAAGTCTCTTTCAAAATTCAAGTTTCAAGTCTCAAAATTCAAGCAATTCAAAATTCAAATCTCTTTCAAAATTCAAGTCTCCTTCAAAATTCAAGCTTTTCAAAATTCAAACTCTTCAAAATTCAACCTATTCAAATCCAAGTCTTTCAAAGTTCAAGCTATTCAAACTCAAGCCACTTCCAAAATTCAAGCTTCTTTCAAAATTCTAAGTCTTCAAAATTCAAGTCCCTTCCAAAATTCAAGCTTTTCAAAATTCAAGTCTTTTCACCGTCTAAGCATTAAAATCTGTCAAAAGGCGCATTTTCATCCTCTGGGACTCGTCACATGTCTCCCGAGGACTCATCTCAATTCTAAGTCCCCCGAGGACTCGCCTCAATTTTTAGTCCCTTGAGGACTCGTTTCAATTGTAGTCCCCCTGGGAGTTGTATCAAGAATTTTCATGGCACTCAAGCACTCAATCTTCTCAAGTTTACTATTTAATTTGTCATTCGAGACTCGTTTTGCTTGCATAGTCCCAATTGAACTACGTTGGTCTGATCCCTACAATGGGGTACGTAGGCAACTCCATGAGCGCGACCACATTTATTGCATTCTTGCATTTAACTTAAAAACTTTGGAGCGATAGATTGGGTTGTCTATTCTTTGACGTCACTCATATCTGACAGTGATGTCTGAGTTCCGTCAAAGAGGGACTACTGTAGACACCCCAATCTGGGCCTCCGAATAATCTGTAAATTCCCCGATGATGAAATAAGGAAAAATATACCTTCAAGGCTTGGATTGTTGATCCTTTGCTACTACTCCTCTAAACCTCCTGAAAACCCCTTCCCAAACAAGTAAGGTGGCCCCCGGTTCAATTGCAAAGAGAAAAATGTGTTTGCTTGATCAAAAACGACTTTTATCCATGACGCACTGATGGTAAAATGGGCACACATTTCAATGTATAAAATGTCTTTGAATGAAACCAATTGGGTTAGAAAGAGGACCCAACAAGCTTTCCAACGCTTTGAAAAACGCCCGAATCCGAGTTCGGGAGTGTCCGGGGCGCCCACGCGAAGTTTGGTATGCTGTGCTGATGCACAATACCATGCAGCGTTTCAAAGCGTCGTGCGGCATTTCAGAAATGCAGCTCAGCATTTCAGAAAAATTCAAAAAAATCACTCCACCGCACGGGATTTCAATACGCCGCCCGGCATTTTGAAATTTAAACTTCTGACAGGAGGAGCGTCTGACAGATTCCTTTGCAGATTGTTTTGAGCACGTTTTTCACATTTTTCGGCTTTGGATGCACTCCAAGCATATTTTTGCCTATAAATACACCCCTCCTCTTAGAGAAAAAGGGCCCCTCTTGATTCTCTCTCTACAACTCTTTACACCCATTACCATACTCATCTTTCTCTCTCTACATCAACCCATAAGTTGGGCTATTGAGAAATCAATCTGAAATTGATTTCTCTCTCCCTCTCTACACTCATTTGCTCTCAAGTCTCTCAAAACTCAACCCAAATCAACCTTCAATCTCTATTTTCAAGGACATTCAAGTTTCGATCAAAGAAGTTTTTAATTCGAATCAACCTCCATTCCTCCATCTTCAAGCACATCCAAGTTTCGATCAAAAGGTATAAACATATTCCTTGGGCTAAACCACATTTAGCTTTGAGGGGAGCCGATCGAGGCCCTTCTCAGTCTTTCTATACTGAGTTTGGGTCTCAAACGAGCTTTACATTCAAAAAGCACAAAAAATAGTCTCTGTACCGGATACGCTACATCGTGCGGCGTTTTACAACTCCGCACGGCGTAGCGTATTACGCCGTGCGATATTTTATTTCTTTTAAATGCTCATTCTTATGTTATTTTGTTTAGTCTATTTATTACTTTTCTGTGCGGGTACATTCCAGAATCAAATTTCATGTTAAAAGCCTTTTTTTTTTTTTACTTTATTAAATCTTTTAACATTTCAAAAAGTTTTTAACATTGCTTTACATGATGAGATAAACAAAATGATCTCGTAAATCATTTTTTTCCAGAGATTCGGAAAATATAAAAAAAACTATTTTGTAGATCTGTGGTTTGTTTTTTCATGTAAAAGCGAACTGATTCTGGAATGCGTAGACAGGTGCACCGCATGGCGTTTTAGTTACACCGTGCGATGCATCCAATCCGTCGCGCGGCATTTCACTTGATATTGGCAAACTGCTGTGATGCTGTTGTTTCATTTTCTGTACATTACTCATCATTTCACACTGTACAGTTTGCACCACAAGCACGACAATGCGTTATATTAAACCCATGTCCCTTTCCCGTACATGTTTTAATCAAAGTTAAGTTTTTCAAATGATATTAAATCCCCCATTTAAAATGCTAAGTAGAGACCAGTTTTTACCGGGCGAGCGGGGTGCTTTTCCAACAAAACCTTCCCTGTTCGTAACGTGGCTCCCGAACCCAAATTCTCAATGTTTTCGCTAGACCAAAAGCCTTTCTTTTCAAATCAAGCTCTTGGTTTCTCGAATCATCCATCTCAAAAATCTGGGTGGCGACTCTTTTGGGCGCGCGCCGGGGCAAGGAGCCCACACGGAGCTGGGTACAGAGATTCCGAATACGCCTATTCAAGAGGTCCAAGAATTGGACTGACTTTGGTAATTTCAAGTATCTCCTCTGACTCCTAGCACAATCTGCAGGTCCTATGTGACCGTAATTTTGTATCTTTTTGAGGCATCGGTACACTATTTTCTTTTCTCCTTTGATGATACAGGTATTCGGCCCCTCGTGGCATAACGCTTGGTTTTTAGTCAAATGTATTACATTATGTCTGTTTGCCCAAGTATTTCGTACTTGATTTCTGCTTGTTCTCGTATGCATCCCCAAAATTTGTTTGCATTCAGAATCTGCTAAGTATATTCGTACTTAGATGTCTGTAAGTTTCTCATACTTATTTCAAGCGTTTCGTGCTTTAAACAAAAAAGCTAAGTATTTGCGTACTTAGACAACATGTGCCTGTTATGTTTTTAAGCTAAGCTAAGTGTTTCATACTGGCCTATAAGTATCTCGTACTTAACTTCAACATGTTGTTGTATGCATTCTTGAGTTTACTCATACTCATAAGTCTTACATTCTTAATAAATTTCCAGTTCAGCGTTTTATTCGTACGCTGTGTGCTTCTTTATTGTTTCAGCTGTTTTACTTTTGACAAGTGTTTGCTCAGGTAATTTTTATCCGAACAGACTACATGTTTTTGTATGCATCCCAAGTTTCCTCATACTAGGGGTACATACGTGTGTATTTAAGTTTCTTAGTTTTGTGCTTTCACAAAACAAACCTAGGTCTCTCGTACTTAGTCAAAAGTATCTTAGACATATCTCGTTATGTCTGTTGCCCAAGTATTTCGTACTTGGATTCTACTAAGTATGTTCGTACTTAGAAATTTATAAGTTTCTCGTACTTTTAAATATCTCATATACGGCATTCGTGCCAGTCTCTTGCTCCCCAATATGAAAAAAGGAAAATAATACCAAACTCCATTTTTCATATTTCCAAAACGAAAATTCCAAAAAGCTTGATATACTTGGAAAGAAATGACTTTATTCATAAACTCGAACTCAAGGGGGCGTTATTCGTACCCCTTGCAACTAAATAATAAAATCAAAAATTAGAACAAGGGAATTTTATTCGTAACTCCCACACAATCACGTAGTGCAATCTAAAATAGAACTCAATGCTTCTAAACAAAGAATTTTCGCAGATTATGCCACATTATTCGATGCATTGAAACCAAGCCGAACAAATAGTTCGATCATTACTCCTTCGGGAGGAAAAAGGACCACCCCAATTCCTGAACCAGTATTACATGCTGATCCATCAACGAATAACTTCTATTCCATGGGGTCCTGTTCGGCTGAGAGTTGGTTCTTGTTGGGTGATGTTTTAGTTGCCTGTTCCTTTCTCGTAGGAGGCAGGGGAGCTACCGTTGGAGAAAACTCCGCCACAAAATCTGCCAACACTTGGCTTTTGATTGCCGTACGTGGCTGATAATCAATATCGTACTGGCTTAACTCGATGGACCACGTCAAGATCCTTCTTGAGAAATCTGCTTTTCGTAGTAGTGGTTTCAGTGGGAACTCATTATAAACCACAACCTTGTGGCTTTGGAAGTAGTGTGGTAATTTTCTTGTGGCTGTCCTAAGTGCCAGGACAAGTTTTTCTAGGGGCAGATATCTTGTCTATGCATCTAGCAGTGTCTTGCTAACATAATAAATAGGGATTTGTTCGGTTCCCAAATCCCTTAACAGGACTGAACTAACAGCATGTTCAAAAACAGCTAAGTACAAAACTAAAGACTCACCTGGCCGTGGAGTTGATAAAAGTGGAGGCTCAGCCAGATACTTCTTCAGGTTCTGGATGGCCTTTTCGCGTTCTGCTCTCCATTCGAATCCCTCTCTCTTTTTCAATAACTAAAAAAAGGGTCTGCATTTGTCACTTTACCTGCTGATGAATCTATTAAGTGCTGCAGCCATTCCAGTCAACCGTTGGACTTCGTTAGTAGTTTTGGAACTTTGTAGCCTTTGCAGGGCTGAAATTTGATCGGGATTGGCCTCAATCCCCCTCATGGTTACCAAGTGGCCTAGAAACTTTCCAGAACCAACTCCAAACGCACATTTCGAGGCGTTGAGCTTTAATTTATATTCCCTCAGGATTTCGATAGCTTCCTTCAAATCCGCTATGTGTCCCTGTTTATCTTGACTCTCCACCACCATATCATCTATGTAAACCTCCATAGACTTACCAAGCAGCTTTTTGAACATGATGGTTGCAAGTCTCTGGTATGTTGCCCCAGCGTTCCTTAGTCCAAATGGCATGACGCTATAGCAATACAGCCCTCGTGGTGTAATAAAAGAAGTTTTCTCTTGATTAGGCCCAAACATAGCAATCTGATGATATCCTCGATATGCATCGAGAAAACTCATTCGCTCGTATCCAGCAGTTGCGTCAACCAACTGGTCTATTCTTGGAAGAGGGAAACTATCTTTTCGACACGCCTTGTTTAGGTCTGTGAAATCTACGCAGACACGCCACTTCCCATTCTTCTTCTTTACAACTACTGTGTTGGATAACCACTCAAGGTAGTAAACCCCACGTATTTCCTTGGCCTCCAGCAAACGATCGACCTCTTCAATTACGGCATCCACATGCTGCACAGCTGCCCTTCGCTTTTTCTGGATGATCGGCTTATGCTGAGGATCAACATTTAAATGGTGACAAATCACACTTGCATCTACTCCGGGCATTTCCTCTGGCACCCATGCAAATACGTCTACATATTCCTTCAGGAATCTTATTAATTCAGCTCTTTATCTGCTGGCAATGATTCTTCGTTTAAAAAATATCTTTCAGGATCAGTCTCGTTGATCTGAATTTTCTCCAAGCCTTCGACCACCTTTTCTGCCGGATTTCTCCCAACATCCTCGATAGTTGGTTGATCTGGTACTTCTAATGTATGAACGTGGTGGGCTTTTGGGGCCATTTTGATAATGGAAATTAAACACTGATGGGCTACTTTCTGATTGCCTCTAATTACTTCGACCCCATTGGATCCTGGGAATTTTACCATCTGGGGGTAAGTTGAGGAAACTGCCCTCATTTTGTGCAACCAGGTCCTTCCTATAATCGCGTTATAGGAAGAAGGAACATCTACGACCAGAAGGTCTGTCCTCAAGATAACTGATCTGGCTCGAACAAGCAATGTTACCTTTCCGAGAGGCCAGACTGCTCCTGCACCGAACCGAATCAGAGGTGTTGTAGATTGCTCTAAAGTCTATTTGGGCCAACCCCAGCTTCTTGAATGCATCGTAGTACATCACCTCTGTACAACTCCCTGAGTCCACTAGAATCCTCTCAATGTCATATTCCCCAATTCGTAGGGTTATGACCAAAGCATCGTTGTGGGGTATCTGGACTTCTCCCCAATTATCTGTGAATGCTATGCTTTCATTGCATACGCCACTCTCTCACCCTCTCTTGTTTCCCAATCGCTTTACATGCTGGTCGTGCTTGACTTGCCTTTGTAATAGCCTAACCTCATTTCTTGTATAAGGTGTGGCCAACCCATGTATCATATGGATTACCCCTTTAGGATTCTGCTCATAATTCAATTCCATGGCTTTCCCTTTGTCTTTGGGGTCTTCCTGGATAAACTCCTTGAGATAGCCCCGAGAGACCAAATCGTCAAGGTGTCTTTTGTACATCTCACAATCTTCAGTCATATGGCCCCAATCCTTATGGTAGCTGCAGTGCTGATTCGTAGCACGTTTTGCGTCCCTATCCCCGCCTAGACTTGGGGGCCATTTGAAGTATGGCTGATTCTTTATTCGATAAAGAATCCTATAAATTGGTTCCTTCCAAACCGTAGTGATAGAAAAGAAGGATTTAGGGTCAGGAGCTTGCTTATCCTTGTACGGCTCTTTCTTAGCCTGCCCGTACTCCTTTCTCTCTCTGTAAGTCTTGGGTTCTGGCTTATCCACTTTTTTGACAGGTGCCTTTGGCTGTTCGGCAACGATCCTGCCATCCTTGCGGAGTATGTCATCGTCCATTCTGGCGTGTTGCTCTATCCGTTCCATCAGTTTAGCCAATGTGGCTACCAGATGTTTATTTAATGAGCGACGTAGCTCTCCTCGAACAGGCAAACCAGTCTTAAAGGTTGCAATGGTATACTCCTCACTGCAACTTTCAATCTCATTGAAAGTTTCCCAGTACTTCTTTGCATAATCCCTGATCGGCTCGTTTTTCGCCTGCTTCATGGTGGAAAGGCTTTCAAACGTTTTTGGGGCTTTTTTGCTTGTTAAGAACCGAGCAGTGAATTCCTTAGCCAACTACCTCCATCCTCGTATAGATCATGGGCCAGTTTATGAAACCAAGACAAAGCCACCTTGCCAAGACTTGAAGGGAACATTTTGCATAAGATTGCATCATCCCCTTCGTGCATGAACGTAGCCTGCTAATAGTGCTGTATGTGAGCTACGGGGTCCGCGTTTGTCTTGTAAAGTATGAATGTACCGTGCTTCACTCTGCTCGGCAATCTAGCCTCTTGTAGTCTCCTTGCAAAGGGGGAGGCTGCAATGTTACTTAGGGCCTTTCGTGCTGCTTCTCGTGCAGTCACTGTCCCATACTCGAGTTCCTTTGATTTGTGGGCCGTGGCTTCGACCCAATCAGCATCAGGCCTCTCGTACCTGTCCGGTGATGCTTCCTTGTTTCCTCCTCTTCTGGGGTGGAACTTTGGTCTCTGCTCCTCCTTTTTCGTGAAGAAGCCCTTCGTCTTTCCGGTGTTCGGCTTTTACTTCTGTTTCTCCTATTTCATGGAGAGGCATCGTATCACCCTATAATAGGACTCCTGCTCCTTCTCCCTCGAGAATGAGCTTGCTTATGTACTACCAGAGTCCGTCTGTCTATCTGGGAATTCCTCCGTGAAAGTCCGGAATCTTCTGGGTGCTCTCATACCCGCTGTTATTCTTGTACTCTCGTTTTCTAATTAAATGAGCGTACTCCTCGATTTCCCTTCTCTTTTTATCTAGAACATCGTCATCATTGTTATGTACACTCCTTGAATGTTCCACAGAAGCCTCTCTTCGGTGAGATTTACTCCTTCTCGTGGAGCCCGTAGTCGTCCTGCTCTGTTTACCAGTGGGCTTTCTCGGAGCCTGCTGGAGATTTATCCCCTCCACCACTTAACTGGTCCTTTGGATTGAACGGCGTGACTGGATCTTCTTCCATAATCATTTTTCAGAGAGTTGGTTCGTTTCCCACAGACGGCGCCAATTGTAGGGGGATGAAAACAATTGATGCTTCGGATCACCTTGGATTGCAACGGCTGATTCGTGCCTTTTCACCAGAACCCTAATTCGTCATCGGAACCCTAATCTGCAAGATAGACAAAGGGTGAGTGCACCTCTGCCTCTCGTGGCAAAGGCCCTCCGATGCCAAAGTTAGTATCACGTACTAGTTAATAAACCCTAATTATCAGTAGGAGAATAATATGAAAGCCAAAATATTGCGTACCCTTTACCTTTAGGTTTACCTTTAGGTTTACCTTGTATTTATAAATTCATAAATGCTTGTTGCCCAACCATCCCTATTACTCTAGGATTCCTATCACGTATAGGAATCCAGGGTATTTTGGACTCTCTTTCCCTTATCAGTTCATTACCTCAGTCCTTTTAGGACTCTTTTCCATAATAAGCCGACCATCCCATTCACGTTGGGTCTCTTTCCTATATATTCGGGATCTTATTCTTTAGAGGATAAGTCCGTTCTAGAATCTTCCAGAGTGCTCCTACCGCCTCAGCATTCAAAGTCGCTTACTTAATAACTATTTCCCTGTTCGGCTATCTCATTGCAGAACAGTAAAATGGACCAATGACCCCTCATGTCACTGGTCCACATTCTTATGCTTTTGATAAATGACTTTACGTGTCTTTTGTCTACACGTGCCGAGCAGACTACATGGGTCAATGACCCCTCATGCCAATGATCCATATCGCCGTTCATCGTACTGCCCAACGGTAAGTCCTATCATATTTACCACATGCTCTCATAGGCCACGTGTTCGGCAACTAAGTGTATTTGTTTGGGAATACCTCCCTACAATTGCTCCCCAGCTTTACTTATTTGCCACTGTTCGGGGGCAATAGGTAATGCTTAGAAACGAACGTTAGACTGAACCCCTCTAATCCCGGGCAGTCATTGTATTAATACTCATTGATGCCTTTTGGCACCTTTGTCATTATACCTTTTCGGGGCAGTGACTCCACGTGGCATATTTCGTATGCCTATCATTAATGTTGAACTGACGTTTTATGAAACGGCATCAGAACGGTATCTTCTTTCCGTTACTGTAACTCGTTATGGCGTGAGACCCGTCGTTTCGTTTCCGTCCCTCGTCTTTCAAATCCTAAAGAAGGGGGTTTTTTCTGGTTTTTAACCCAAAACGTAAGGCCTACTTCTCTCTAAAAAGACAGGCGACACTTTTTCACCTTACGCCTGCCATCGCTGCCGTCTGCAAGTTCAACTGCATCTTAGGAAAACTTCAAGGTAACCTTGTAAGATTCTCATCCCTTATTCGTTTTTACACGTTCTGAGATCCCGTTCTCTGATTTGTTAGTCCCTAGGGTTTCATTCATTCCCTTTCCAGACTTCAATCTATCCACAGTTCCCTTTAAATACTTCTATGGCGGATGAGGGTGATAGCGGCCCCAAGCCCGGAAAATTTAGGAAACTCTGCGAAACCCCCACAGCCATGGCGGATTTTAGGACAGATTACAACGTTCCTGAAAATGTAGGTCTCGAACTCGGCCCGCTAGGCGCGGACAGAGACGGAGGCTCATGGCATAGAATGTGCATCCCAATTGTAGCCATCGTGGAGGGTGGAGTCCGATTCCCCCTTCACATATTACTCCGTCAAGTTCTGAACTGGTACCGACTCACACCAATGCAAGTTTCCACAAATGTTTTCAGGCTTATTATGGTGGTTGTAGCTCTAAATAGGATCTTGGGAACCCAGATAGGCCTGATTCTGCTCGTGATCATGAGATAGACTTCCTCTATGTTTCTTGAGCTTTCGAGCCTATTGGGGAGACGGCCAAGTGGTGGGCTTGCATTGCCCCCACATATGGGGCTACCCACGTATGCTCCTAATTTGCTTTATATTTATCTTTCATCGCCTTTTGTGTTTTCTTTATGTTTCTAACGCGTACTTGCTCTTTGTTATTGCAGCAGATAACGCTAGTAAACGCCCCAGACGAGAACCAAGTTACATCCGAACAGAGGAGATCAACAAATTAAACTTCTCTAAGAATTCCACAGAAACTAGTTAGGAATCTATCACGCCTACTATGAACGGCATTATCCTGAAAATTAGTCCATGTAACAACTTGATAAGATATTGATAGCTATATTATTCAACTTGATCAGTGGTTTTTGAGTTTACTTGTACTTCAACTTCAATTGAAGTGGCAGGGACCCCTAATTAATGAGATGATTCAAATAATGAGATGGTTTTTTTGACTTTAAACAAGACTGATTCAAATTAATGAGATGAGGCACAAAGAATATGCTAATATCCTTAGCTCCCCGAACAATATGAGATATTGATGAAATTATATAACTGCAAACACATGGGATGTTGTCGGAGAAGTTTGCGCTCGATTTTCAGGTTTCAAGCGTTTCAGCATATTGTCTAGATGCATTTTATTTTAGATCTCAGTAGGGGTACATCGAGGGGGAGGAGATGGTATAAGCAAAATTGCTTAACTAAGGAAAGATGATACAGAAATAAATAAAAAACAAGAAGATAAAACGTACATCTCTCTAACAAAAAAATGGAGGTTGAGACATGCCTAAATCCCGAGCTAAATTTTCGAACTTTCTAATTCCATTGAGATAGCCCCTGAAGTCTTCCACCGAGTAGATCTTGATGTCAGATTTTGCTTTAATCCACATTTGTTCTCTTATCTTGATCAACTCCGGCCGCCAGTTCCCAACTAAGCATTATATGGATTGGGATACAAGTGCAGCTAGTCCTATGTTCTGTGCAGTTTGATGTATTTTCCTTTGTAATCTGGTTTTTCCCCTTTTGTGTTGGTTTCTCGCCAACCTCCCCTCCTTCGTAGCGGGTCGCATATAATTGCATGTCATTAGCCTAGGTGCCAACTTAGTTGGGATGTAGGTTTTTGGTTGTGATGTTTCTCCATTTCCTTTTAATCTTTGTAACTTTGTTTCTAAGATTAATAAAATTTCTTTTGCCAATCAAAAAAACTCCGCCAATTCGCACACCCCTGTTGTTACATTAATTGTTGAAGATATAACCATCCCCCAGCCAAAGAGACCAAAGGGTTGCAAAAAAAACAAGTTTCCCAGATTGGCATAATTACTGTCAAACCACCAAAAAATACCAGATCTTTCAATGATAAAGGGCAAACCCTGTTGACATGCCACCATTACATTATCAACGACCATTCAAGTCTTATTCTAGGCAAGTGGAAATCGAGTCTGGACAGAGGCATATATCTGTCCGGGCGATTAGGACAGAAATCGATAAGGATTCTGTAAGAGCGTCCAGACGCGCCGCGTTATTTTGTGCAATCATAAATAGATTATTTAGACTTTCAATTATATTTTGAGAGTTACACAGGTCCAAGAGACGGGGTCAACTACATGCAAATGCATTTGAGTACGTAAGTCTTAATTAAAAAGTCAGGGGTAGACTTGGTACTGGGACAATGATCAAAAAAGACTCTATGTGGACTACTTGATTCTTAATTCTTTCTTGTATCGATCAATTAAGTAGGTGGACTGCTTCTTTCGTGTTTATCTAAAAAATTTAATATGCAGAAAAATATGTGCGTTACTCCACTAATTCGTTCCTGAGGTGATCTCATTGCGTCTATGTCGAGGTTGAAGCCAAGAACCCATGCCAATATCCCATCGTGTTCTACGGGCACAAAAGAGTATGTATAACCCCAACAAGTGCGCGGCTGTGGAAACTTAAACCTAAGTTTCGAATGAGGAACTCCAAATACTTGTACATAGAGATGACATCTTGGTGATACTGTTGGCTGGCTTCTAGTATATACCTAAACATTAACTTTAGTTCACGAGGGACAAAATAAATAGGGGAGTGATTTTAGCACTCCCTAAATTGATAACTGCACTCTCCAAAGGGAAGTGCCAAAATCAATTTGAGAACTGAAAATTATTGTTATAAATTTGGAAAGTGCCAAAATCAATTCCCTAATAAATAAACGATCATCAAATCCATATATAATATTTTGCTTTTTCAATAAATATACACATATCTACTTTATAGCTTTTGATCGGTAGATTCCTCGTTTAACTACAAGTCGATTAATTAATGTACACACTTTCGTTGCCAAGATATTAAATTTTTTACAATACGATTCTAGTGAGAACGTTTCGAATTCCATTGTTGAAAAGTTACGATTTTTTAATATAATAGTTGCTAAATACATTAAAATATATGAATGATAGTGAAAATATTACGAATCATAATGTTGGAAGATTGAGTTTTAGAACAATACATACAAAACACACAAAAATATTATTATTCTTTTTTGAATAGCAAAGGAAAAATTTTATTGATAAGAAAAAGGATTACAAAGCAAAGCTCAAGTTGACAAGAAACCAACAGAGCACCCAATGGGCCCAGCCCAGATCACCAAAGGAGTCTAAATAAGTATAAATATAATAATAAAGCCCATAAGAAATTAACCTAAATACAACAATTAAGTTCAAAACACCGGAACTGTAACCCAAAAAACTAAAAGGCATAACACATAGACAAGATAGGCGTATCTGGAGACCAACTCATAGACGACATGGGCCAATCTAAATAGCAACCCTACCCACCACCAACAACGGCAACAGGGGCTACCTGGAGTGAGATGGGCCACTGCCACCACCGTCTCTGGAGCCTGGGGAACAAGCACCTGTTGCTACCCTGGAGAAAGGCCCAACCACCCCACCACAAATTAAAAAAAAGAAGAAGAAGGGAGAATCAGTGTTGTCCATAATAGGAATAAAGGGTTGAATTACATTCTTAATGGAGTCTAAAATGTTTGATAATGGAGGCATGTAAGGACTTCACCTATATGAACGTACAACTGGTGCCGCTTCTCACAAGAGTTTAGGTTTGCTCTTTGGATCGTTCATGAAACTAGGAGTTTGCGCAGAGCCATAATAGTGCTAAAGCAGTTTTAGAAATCCTTGTAAACAGAATGTTATGTGTATGGTATGTCCGGTTTTTTTTTTTGTTTTAAGAGTACTTGATTTAAAGTATGGGTGTCAAATGGGCGGGTTTTGGTCAAAATGGGCAAGTTATAAGTGGGTTGGGTCTTTAATGGGTCATTGACCCATTTAGATCCATTAATTATGAGTTCAATTACCCTTATCCTTCCCGACCCATTTATTTAAAATCAAACCCGACCCGCCCATTAACCCAATTATCCACCACCACCACAACGCCGCCGCCGCCGCCACCACCACCACGTCACCCTTACCGCCGCCACCACCACGGCCACTGCCGCCGCCCCGCCACGCCACCCTCACCCCCACCACCACGCCACCGCCACCACCACCACAATGCCGCCGCCACCACCACCATCATAATGCCGCCGCCACCACCACCACAACCGCGGCCACCACCTCCACAACACCACCGCCACCACCACCACCACTACGGCCACCGTCACAGTCGCCGCCACCGCCGCCGCCATGCCACCCTTACCACCCCCACCTCCACGCCACCACCATCGCCACCACCACGGTCACCGCCGCCACCGCCACCACCATAATGCCGCCGCGGCCACCACCACAATCGCGGCCACCACCACCACAACGCCGCCACCACCACCACTGCTACCGCCAATGGCGGTGGCTGCGATGGTGGCCGTAGTGGTGGTGGCGGTGAGGGTGGCGTGGTGGTGGTGGTGGTGGTGGCGGCGGCGGCGTTGAGGTGGTGATGGCAGCGATAGTGGTGGCGTGGTGGTGGGGGTGGTGAGGGTGGCGTGGCAGTGGCGGCGGTCATGGTGGTGGTGGCGGCGGTGAGGGCGGCGTGGTGGTGGCCGCGGTTGTGGTGGTGGTGGTGGCGGTGGCCGCGTTGTGGTGGTGGTGGCGGCGGTGGCCGTGGTGATGGTGGTGGTGGTGGTGGTAGCGGCGTGGTGGTGGGGGTGGTGAGGGTGGCGTGGTGGTGGTGGTGGTGGTGGCCATTGTGGCGGTGGCAACGGCGGCGGTGGCCGTCGTGGTGGTGGCAGCGGTGGTGGCGTGATAGGGGGTGGGCTGGATTCATTGGGAATCTGGTAAAGAGATGAAAATTTTTCATGGGTTACTTTCATACCCATTGGGTCATTTAAGTTGACCCAATTGATGCCCAATTGAGACCCAACTAATAATGGGTTAGTTGGGTTTGGACCCATTCTTACCCAACTAATAAATGGGTTGGGTTGGATTTATTTTTTAGTTGATGGGTCTGGGTTCAATTTGCCACCCCTAGTTTAAAGACTTTGTTGAAACTTTGATGTACTTGTACTAATTGAAGGTTTAAGTTATAAAACACCTTCTTGTATTCATAATAATATTGTTTCTATTGTGATTGAGAGAATTTTTTACTTACTGTTATAATCAAAGTGGGGGATTGTTGAGACATTTTGTCTCATGTTTGATTATACACTTTGCACACACTGCACGTGGTTCCGGTTCCTTTAAAAAAAATAACGGTATGATACTGTTGGATTTAGAGCGCCTGATCAACGGTCCGATTTTAATTGAACAAATGGGTGTGTAGAGAACTAATTGTTCAAGGGGTGTGTTTATTCAAACAGAGGGTGATGAAAAAAACTAATTGTTCCATGGGTGTGATGCTTAATGAAAGGGTGTGACTACTCTTCAAAGGGATGTAATTCTTTCAAGAGATGTAATCTTTTCAAATGGGCACATCTTTACCAGACTCCTATATAAATTCTTTTCACCCAACGTCGGTCAGTTACTCCACTCCACAAAAATCATCTCTTTCGCATAATAGTTACGGTAGACAAAAAGATTTCTTGGAAGTCTTTCAATTTTGTTGGTTACAAATCTTAACCCTAAGGCTTTGTTGAATCCTGGGGATGACTTTATCTGAACCCAACAACAAACGATCTATCGAGTGGGGGCAAATTACGTTCTAAAAATAATGTATACGCTTCGAAGTTTTCGAATCTCATCATCTTAACATTTTTTCCCAACATATATAACTCACGAGAAGCTGTTTAAAAAAAACCATAACTCACGAGAAAACTGATCGAAAACAAAATCCTGCATGACAAATCCATGACAGTCACACGGCACCCACACATACAGAGAGAGATTAATCCTTGATTTTAGCATAGGTAATATTAATGGAATAAAAACAAGAATTAATCATAGCAGTAGTAGTATAATTAAGATTCAGGGCAGATTCTAATGCATTTGCCTCCGTCACATAGCTTCAGACATTTAGCACCGTCGTCGTCATGATCATGATGCTTCACAATTATTTTCTCCAAGCAAAGAATCCAAACACTACCAAAAGCTATGACAATTGCTAAGAAAGCAAAAGCAATAATGCATGCATAGAAATAAGTTTTAAGCCATTTTTCCAGTGCAGGATCTTTTTCAATAAGCTGCGGCTTGTGGTTGGGTTCACCCTCTGGAGATGAACTTGCACCCATAAGTGCTGCACGATGGCGATTATTTCGATCTCGGGAAGTATAGACTTCTATGTATTTGTTTCCTATCACGTGTAACGCATAAAGGTTGAGAAAGCCAGGTAACAAAGAAAGGACCAAGGGAACCAGACATCATGGCATTTGAGAGAGGATGAGTCACCGGGTAGTGCATTAAAGACGACTGCTTGAGAGACGCAGTAATAATTTGCAAGTGTGAATGCCCAAGTTAGGAGACCATTGATTGTTTGCCCCTGCTTTTCAACAACTGTTTTGAGTTCCTCCAACTTCTTCGCGTTATCAACTTGATGCAGTCTCGTCGTGTCCCTTTCACTCGTCTCAGTTGTGTTTCCTTCACCGTCTGTGACTTTACTAGGTGCTGAATGAACTGGCAATGCGATTGCCCCTTCTAACCTTCCCCCTTCCATTAGGGAATTCTTGACTAAGGGCTATGTTTTCTAGTCTGTCTATGTATTTGAACTTCTAGCAATTCTGATGCAGTCTCTTGCGTGGTTCTAGTTTTTTGAAATTCCTAAGTACAAAAAGAAAAGAACAATTGAGAAAGACTCTGATTTTTGCAAGAATACATTGTCTCGGCAATACCCATAGGCAAGAGAGAGAGAGAGACAGAGAGAGAGAGAGAGAGAGAGAGAGTTAACGATTATGGTTTGCTTATATATATCAAAACCATATATATTCCCGCTCTAGCCAACTGGCATGTGGGTTTTACCGTTTTAGCAATCGTTTGGTAACGGTTGCATACAGGGTCGATGTACCTATTACCGAGTTTTTCTAATAATATTTTTTCCGTTTCCAATAAAAAACATTTAATGTAAGACTTTTTTTCTACACTATGTACAGTAAATTTTTTTCTCAAGGAAGAATTTTTTATTTATTGCAATAGAGCGATGCCGAGGGCCCGAACATCATTTGAAGCTACATAACGTAACCATGGGAGAAAGTCCTCCCTCTAGGAAGTCGTCGTAGCATCTAACAGAGCTTTTACATTGTATGGCCCGTGATCCTCGATCTGGTTCCTTCCTCCGTTGGTCCAGCGGTTGCCTGGCCTTCTCCGCCTAGCCTGCACAATCAGCGCACGACTAAGACCTGGCCGGGGGTTGCCTGGCAAGGCCCTCCAGCGTGAGGATGAGTATGTGCAGAGAGAGGGAAGAAACTAGGGTTTGAGTGAGCATTCGCGTTATGGGTGCGTACCTTCACAGAGGCGTTATCCTTTGGTATTTATAGGGCCTCCTTGACTTACTCTCCTAGCACGGGCACGTGCCTTGCGCGGGCCAGGTGATGTCACTAGGACGTTACCGGATAGATCTGGTAACCGCGCGCTTTGGCGTGAGCTGGCATGCTCCATGTGCGCTCATGATTACCCATTGGCATAACCGTCTCCGCACGTGGGTGGGCACGTGGCCGCTCCGGTGGCCGAGTCCGCAGAGCCAAGATGGTAGCCGAGCCTGAATGGAAGCTGAACCCAAAGGGAATTCAGGCTAGGCGAATATTGTCGGCGGAGCCGCCTCCTCATGGGGCCGAGCTTGAAGGAAGCCGAGCCCGAAGGGGATTCGGGCAAGGCGTACATCGCCTGCGGAACCGCTTCAGAGCAGCGGCCAAGCTTAATGTAGATCTCGCCGTCGTTGGACACAAGGTGTAGGCAACGTCGGTGGTTGGTATGCCTTGGCTCAGGCCGAGCCTCAATAGAGATGGGTTCGGCCCACTACAATAGCCCCTCAATCTCGGCCGTCGCCGAGCGTGCGGTTGGGATTGATAAAGAAACTTGGCCGAACCTTTTGAATGCCGAACATGAATCGTAACTACTGGGCAGAACTTGGCCGAGCCCTAATCATCTCTCAGCAAACCGCCAAGGACAAGAACCAACGGAGGTGCGCCAGGTGTCTCTCTGTGGTTGTGCACGGCTGATAGGGGGACGGTTGGCACACGTAGGGTTCTGCCAAGCCATCTCATCTGGCCACGTGTCGGATGCTCAATGGTTGTAGGTTCGGCGGTGCAGTGGTTTGGGCGAGAAACTCGAATTCCCAAACCCTACCTTTATATAAGGAGCTGGGGGTAGAGAGAGAAGTCACGGTTACTTTCTCTCTCTAAACCTCCATTGCCAGAGCTCCGTTCCCTGCTCATTTATCTTCCAACCTTGATTCCAAGCAGATTTTTCATCAGATCTTGTCGAAATCTCCAGGTAAACGTTCGAACCTTGCTTCTCCTTGCATCCTTTTTCGTTGTTTTTTCTTGGTTTTTGGGCATTTTTCTGTTCTGTGTGAATAGTACAAAGGCTGAGATGAATGATTGTTAATCTTCACCTTCAACCTGTTCTTCCGAGCCCTAACCCCACTGTTTTGTTGGGTTTGGCCGACGCCGAGCCCAGCAATTAGAGTCTTAGATTCTCCTGAGCTTAAATCTCCGTAGGACGAAGATAGGGTGGGCCAGTAGGGTAGCCGAGCGTAGGGAGATCCTCATCCGTCGCCGACGATAAGGCTTCTCATCATTTGTTTGTGTTTGATAGGTCTGGCTCACCCAATCATAGTCATTTCTTCCGACTCTGAAAGCTCGGGGGACGACTCTGCAGCCTCAATAATTCGCGAGTGCGTGGAGAGGCATAGAAGCCGACGCCAGATTTCCTCCATTGCCTCAAACATGTCTACCGACTCCAACGACTCCAACGCCGAACGTGTTTTCGAGTATGGTGCCGACAAGTTCAATACCGAGCCTGAGATATCGTTCACACCATCAACCCATTATGAGGCCGAGCCTCACCTGGGGCCAGAGGCCGAATCCAGATTTGTCCCTCAGGCCGAAGCCTCTACATCTGCACGTTCCGGGCACAGTGAAGCCCAGTCTGAGGGTAGAGAGGTTGCTGGCCTCTATGAGAGGGGCCAAGTTTGCCCCCACGCTCATTTTTTTAGTGGGGAGCCAGGTGAGTACGAGAAATTTTGCAGAGATTACAACATTCCCGACGACGTGGTTGTCAGCCAGGTGGCCAACAACCGAATCCAGGACCAGAGGGAGCACCATCCCAAGCACATCATAGTTCCTTTGATGGCCATCTGTGAAGCTGGGCTGCGGTTCCCTCTTCACCCTTTTTTGAGAGAGCTGCTGGCTCGGTTTAGTCTTGTCCCCCACTTTTTTGCTATCAATAGTTATAGGATAGTGATGTCCGTAATCAAGTTGAAAGAGCTTCACGATTTAGAGTTCATGGTCACCAACCTCTTTCACACTTATATAATGTCCAAGCACTGCAAGACTGGGCGTCGGTACCTGTCTACACGTAGAGACAAGGAGCCCTTGGTAGACGGACTGCCCAACACTGATAAATGGGCCAATCTTTACGTGGAGGTGAGGGGGAATTACGAGTTCAGCGACCAAATCGTACGTAAGTACAAGGTACCGAAGATTAAGGACTTTCGAGGTAGTCACGATCCCTTTGCTTTTGCCGACGTCGACTCTTTGACAATATATGTGTGATTTACTTGTCCTAATAGTTGATTCTACCTGCAGATCACCGAGCCATAACCAAGACTCAACAATCTTTGTCTGTGGAGGCACACGTCGACACCCTATGTCTCAAGCTTGTAGAGACACGCCGACGCTGCTTGGCTACGAGCCGTCCTACAAGGGGAAGCTCAGAAGGAGGGGAAAGGAAGTAGGGCCGAGCAAGGAGGGTCAGAGCCGAGGGAAGAAAAAGGTGCTAACAGGAGGTGGCAAGCAGCCGAGAGTCAAGTTGCTGACCTTCAGGAAGCCGGCTGAATTTTGGTTCAGAGAGAGTGAACAGGCCGAGCTTCCAGGTATAAACGTTCCTTTGCAAACTCTTGTTCCCGAACACACCGGCAACATGGGTCGACGTAATGTTGTCCGGGTGAATATAAGGGACAGCAAAGCCGTCCGTCAAGAGTCAGGGCTTACTAAGCCTACTGAGAAGAGGCAGAAGGTCACCCAGGACTTCGTCCCGACCAAGTCGCCGACTCCCCTTCCAAACGAGAAGGAGAGGACTGAATCATCGACTGCCGGTGGATCGAGGGCGGCCCAAAAATATTTGGGCTCGGCTGGCCCCGTCGCCGCTCAAGAGTTTGGCCCATCGTACGCCTTGGCCGAGGGCAGGGCCGTCTTAATGGAGGATTCGGTCAAGGCTGAGCCGGGACTGGCCACTACACTACTTTAAGGTTTGGCTTTGCCGAACGATATGTAGAAGGTCCCCGAGGGCCTTCAGCCGAGCTTGGCCCACGCAAGTGCTTACCTTGTTCAGGTATGATCCGAGCCCAGTCCTCTTTCAATTGCCAACGTTGTGCTGTTAAAAACTTCCAACTTGATGTTCTTGTTAAACAGGCTGGGCAGGCTTTGCTTCGCTCGTCCAAAAGTGCCGAGCTTGTCGTCGCCGAGCACGCTCGCTTTCACGAGGACCTGAAGGTCGAGCGTGAGAAAGTGAGAAGCTACAAGGGGAGTCTTAAAATGGGGAAGACTCAGATTGCCGAGCTTGAGAAGGAAAGGGACGAGATGGAGGAGAAGATGAAGAAAGCCGAACGTGAGCTTGCTAAGGTTTTGAGGAGGGAAAAAAGGAAGATGAAAGAGGTGGACAGTGCGGCGTATCAGGCTGGTTTTGACCGAGCCGGAGCCGAGTACATGAGGGACGCTTAGTCCATGGTCAATGATGCCATCAAAATGAGGGTGCCCATTGCCTACCGAACTGGGTATAAGGACGGTGTGAAGGCCGCTTGTGGAGTGATACAGCTGGAGGCTGACATGAACCTAACGCAATCAATTCCAGCCCCAGTTACTCCCGAGCTTGTCCTGCCTTATACTGAAGAGGAGTGTGTACCTCTCCCTCCCGAGGAATTTCCGAAGAGCGAGGACGACATTGAAGATCTTACTGAAGTCGACGCCGATGCCGAGGCTGAAGGTGGCACTGGTGGGGGAAAAAATGGCAAGGATTGTGATAAGGCTGCTGGAAATGCCGACCCCAGGTTTGCTGCTGATGCCGAAGGTGATCCATCCGATGAACGTTGATAAGAGTGCCGAGGCCGAGGCCAATGTTGATGCACTTGGAGTTAACTCTGCTATTGCCGAGGCTGGTGCTAACATTGAAGAGGCTGCTCAAGGCTGAAGGGGGCATTTGCAGGTGCTGGGTTTAGGGTGCCCGATCGCCGTAGTTGGCTTACCCTTTATTTTTTGTGCTTGTTCATTTCTGTTTTTCTTGTACTTAACTTTGTTGGACTGGACGGATCCAAGCTTGGATTTTGCCGTTCCAGATGTAAAGGTTGTTGACTTTAAACATTTCCCCGAGCTTCAACTCGTGATCTCTTTCTAATGTATGATTTCTCTTTTGCAATGTTTTTGCTTGTCATACTGAGTTTGGCATGTGTGTTTACTTCTTTGGATTTATAGTTGTCTGTTGCCCCCACTTTGGTTTGGGTTCGGCTTAATATGTCAACCAATGTAGAAATGTGTAGCTGTAGGTGATTGCCAAGCCTTGACCAAAGTATGAAAGAATTGAGTGGATAGCTTGCTGAGCGTGGTGTTGTGCTCGGTTATTGTGCTGGTTTAGTAGATGACGCTTAGGTTAGCCGCCAAGTGTTGTTGAGTACCTTGACCTGTTGTTTGGGGCTCGGCCAAAGTGCTAGCCCCTAGCCAAGATTGTGTGTTGTAATGTTTGTAGGTGGTTTGCTCACCAAAATGTGCGTGTAACCGGGCTGTGGCCGACCTCATAGTCTTGCCAAGCCGAACCGGCGCCCAAATTCCAGCCGTATTGTGTGTCTCTGGGCTCAGTGGACCTAATGTCCGTTGGGTGCTTCTTTGGGCAGTAATAATGGCCGAAGCAGGGGCGTGAAAGCCGTTTGTGGGTGTGACCAAGGTCAACGTTTGTGGTTAGCCAAGTTAGCCGAAGTAAAAAATAAAGTAGGGAAGATGAATTTAGAATTGCAAAGGTCACCAACTGCCAGATAAAGTTTTCCTTTGATTCGACAAACATGAAATACAAGTGGAAAAGTGAACACTTGGGCCGAAGCCAATAAAGAAAAAACAGGATAGGCAGTGGCTGAGCATGAGGCACACTGTTGGTGTTTCTGCTACATGTATGCCTTCTTGAGGTTCTGTGCATTCCATGGGTTAGTTCGAACTTTCCCATTCATGTCTCCAGCACGTAGGCACCTTCACCAGCAATCTGGATGATACAAAAAGGGCCCTCCCAGTTGGGCTTGAACTTCGTTTTCTTGTTGGCTTGCACAACTTTTCGCCAAACCAAATCGTCTGGCTTGAACTTCTTGACCCTTACGCTCCTGTTGTATCCCTTGGCCACTTGCTGCTGGTATTCGGCGAGCTTCAAACGAGCGTCGTCAGGCTTCTCTTTGGCCAAGATCAGCTCTTGTTCCACAGCGGCATTATTTGTGGTTGGGTCAAATGTCTCTGTCCTAAGAGTTGAAAACTTTGATTCCAATGGAATCACAGCTTCCATGCCAAATGCCATTGAAAATGGTGTCTAGCCTGTGGAACGCCTTGGTGTAGAACGATAGGCCCATAGGACGCGTGGTAGTTCTTCAGCCCATTTACCTCTTTTGGAGTTCAGCCACCGCTTGATGCCGGCACAGGCCGTCTTGTTTGTTGCTTCGGCCTGGCCATTTCCTTGGGGGTATGCTGGTGTGGAATTGAAGAAACGTATCCCAAACTCAGCACACAAGTTGGTGAGGTCCTTACCAACAAACTGAGTTCCGTTGTCAGAGACAATTGCGTATGGGAAGCCGAATCTGGTAACAATGTTTCGCCAGATGAATCGTCGGACATCAGCCTCAATTACGAGAGGTTCAGCTTCAACCCATTTTGAGAAATAATCCGTTGCCGTGATCAAAAACTTGAAGCCGCTAGGAGCCGTTGGCAGCTTTCCCATGATATCAAGCCCCTATTGGGCAAAGGGCCAAGGACTGGTGATGGGTGAAAGATTCTGGGCCGGCTGTTTCGGGATAGGAGAAAAAAGTTGGCATGGCCGGCATTTGCGGACGACTTCTTCACAGTCTTTCTTCATGTTCTTCCAAAAGTAGCCTTGGCTTAGCGCACGTTGACAAAGAGAGCGGCCGCCAGAGTGGCAGCCGCAGCTGCCTGAGTGAAGTTCGGCCACAATATCAGGTACTTGTGTGGGGTGGACAATGAGGAGATATGGCCCAGAGATGGATTTCCTGTAGAGCTGGCCGCTTTCCGAGAGCCAGTACTAAGCTGCTTTGTTTCTCACACGAAAAGCTTCCTTCTTGTCTGAGGGTAGGATGTCGTGTTTGAGGAACGCCACGATTTCGTCCATCCAACTTGGACCAAGTTCGGCATTGAGTACTTCTGGAGTGGGCTCAAAAGACGGGCGGTCAATGTTGCCGAAGTTGATGGTTCTGAATGCTGAGGCTGTGGATGCCGACGCGAGGCCTGCAAGTGCGTCCGCGTGTGCGTTGTGCTCGCGGTTGATCTGTTCGATGCTGAAATTGCGAAACTGAGAGATGAGTTCAGCTGCCGTAGCTTGGTATCTCAACATTCGAGGGTCCCGAGCTTCATAGTCACTGAGTTCTTGATTGACGATGAGTTGGGAGTCACAATAGACAACGAGGTTGGTGGCCTTCATCGCGATGGATGAGCGGAGGCCAGCGAGGAGGGCTTCATATTCAGCTTCGTTGTTGGTGGCAGGGAAGTCGATCGTGAGGGAGCTTTCATGAAGTGTTCCGCAAGGTGAAACCAAGACTACCCCCGCTCTAGCTCCGTTGCTGTTGGAGGCCCCGTCAACGTTTAGGCGCCAAGTGTCGCCTTGAAAAAGACGCCATGGCTTGTTTGCGGAGCTCTGTTCGGCTACGGTGGGTGGGGTTGGAGTAATGAGGGCCGCTGTGTCTTCTGGGGTGAGCTCTGTGATAAAGTCAGCCAAAACTTGGCCCTTGATCGCCGTCCGCGGCTCGAAGCTAATGTCAAAATTTGCCAGTTCGACGGCCCACTTGGAGACACGATTGGAGAGATCCGTCTTCAGGAATAGGGCTTTGAGAGGGTGCTCCGTTAACACAATGATCGTATGGGCCTGGAAGTATGGCAGCAGTTTGCGTGCCGCTGAGACAAGGGCTAGAGTGAGTTTCTCCAGGGGGAGATAACGTGTTTGTGCTGGAAGGAGTGTTTTGCTTGTGAAATAGATGGGTTTGTCATCTGCCGCCTCACGCCGCACGAGTGCTGAACTTACCGCGTGGGTGGAGACGGCGAGATACAGATAAAGGGTTTCGAATTCTTTTGGTTTTACCAGCAGCGGAGCCGAGCTTAAGTACGCTTTGAGTTCGGTCAAAGCGACATCGCAGTCTGGGGTCCACTTGAAACTACGGCGGCTTTGGCCCTTTAATGCATGGAAAAAGGCATGGCACTTGTCAGAGGATTTGCTGATGAACCGGTTAAGAGCAGCTGCCATCCCTGTAAGCCATTGTACTTCTTTGATCATTTTTGGGGGTCGCAGGTCGTGGACAGCTTTGATTTAATTGGGGTCGGCCTCGATACCTCGCTTGGTGACTCAGTGTCCGAGAAATTTCCCTGCGCTGACACCGAACGCACACTTCTCGGGGTTCAAGCGGAGTTTGTAGAACTTGAGAATGTCGAACACTTCCTTCAATTCTTGGAGGTGGTTGCATTCGTTCTGGCTTTTAACGACGAGGTTGTCAATGTACACTTCTACGGTGTGGCCGATTTGCTCACTCAGCATTTTGAATATTGCGCGATTGAACGTGGCGCCAGAGTTTTTGAGGCCGAATGGCATAACTCGGTAACAGAAAATACCGTAAGGGGTGATGAAGGCTGTTTTCTCCATGTCGTCTGGGTCCATGGCTATCTGGTGGTAGCCACGGTAAGCGTCGAGAAAGCTGAGTCGGGCGTGCCCTGCTGTTGCGTCGACCAGTTGGTCGATTTTAGGAAGTGGGAACCAATCCTTCGGACAAGCGTCGTTGAGGTTGGTATAGTCCACGCACACTCGCCACTTGCCATTCTTCTTCTTAATGACCACCGTGTTGGACAGCCAAGTTGGGTACTGCACCTCTTGGATGGCGTTGGCCTCCAGCAACCATTTCACTTCTTTTACGACGGCGTCGGCATGGTCTGTGGCCGATCGTCGCGCCTTCTGGACGACAGGTTTTGTGTCCTTTTTGACGTTGAGGGACTGGCAGATGAAGTCGGGGTCGACTCCTAGCATCTCGTTGGGTATCCACGCAAAGACTTCCATGTTGTTCTTTAAGTATTCGAACATTGCTTCTCAGTCGGTGTCGCTAAGGGAAGAACTGATCAAAAAGAAACGTGAGCCATCCTCGTTGATGGGCATGGGGATGAGGTCCTCTTCGGCTTTGTCCTCAGCTTTCTGGCTGTAGACACCCCAACCCGATTTCCCATTCATTTTATTTCTTTTTCAGTTTCTTGTTCCCCCGATGATGAATCAGGTCGAAAACAGTCTTGAGAGAATGAAATGGCTTGAGCTTGGTATGTGTGGAACCCATCCTTAACCCCGAAACCTTTAAACCCAAACCTTGACTGAAGGTTTGACCATCGCGCGACCCACTGAGTCTCTCACGCGATGCTTTACCTGCTAGGTGGTGATCAAAGTCAAACTTTGACTGATTGACAGTCGAGGGGAAGCTAGAACCCTCGCGCGATGGTACTACTCCATTGCGCGATGGTCAATGCCCATCATATCCACCTTTTTCCAGCTGGAGTTTGTGATGATCAGGGGTCTACAGGCCTATGCAACCCCGTTACGTCGACTGAACAGCGTTTTGCAGGGCCACCCTTGCACCACCTCCACCCCACTCTCCCATCAAACTCCATACCTCACTTCTCCACCAAGTAAGTGCAGCCAGCATTGTTGGTTGGCTGCATTGCCTTTCATCATCCACCAACAAACCCTCCCTTTCTATAAAAAGCCCCCATGGTTTTCATTCCAAAGGGTTACCAAAAACTTTCAAAAAGAAAAGCAAGAACACAAGCTCTAATACTCTCTTTCACTCAAAATCACTTCCACATCACCTCATTCAAGTCATATTCAAGACACTCAAGCAATGGTATAACCCTTTTTGGTTTACTGTTTTGATCCCTGAAGGGGGGCTGACAGGGCCAAGGTTGGTAATCAATATCAGTCTTGGTCCTAAAGCCAGCAAATTTACAAGTTACTGTGGATAGGCAAACCCACGCGCGAGGTACCCACTCCATCGCGCGATGCTTCTAGCTCGTGTGATATGGTTCTCGTGGGGATGGGATCCTTGCCCTGGTGTAGATATATGGTTTCATGTTTTCCTGCCTAATGATATTTGGTATATTTCACTATTTTGCATGCTAAAACCAGTATATTAGTTCATTTTATGCCTCTACTTACTTTGGAATGCCTCTAGGTTGCTTCTGAATATGTCTCAGAACCCAGGCATGCAAAGCAATTCCTGGAAATCCAGTCAGAACACTCGCGCGATGATGTGATTCCATCGCGCGATGGTTTGGCCATTTCCAGTGATTGCCCTTACATGGACAGCTAGGCTTTTGGCCTCTGTTTTGATACCCTCACTGTTTAAGGGTTGTATTTTGTTTTAGTTGATCTTGATTGTAATAATGGTTTACTTTCAGTACATATGAACAGCTTGGTTTGACCCTGGGTGTGCACTGGTCCTTCCAGAGCCCAGAAGGAGATAAAATTTAACCTGTTGGTGGGATGTCAACACTCGCGCGATGGTCTGAGAGTGTCGCGCAATGGTTTGACTTGCATGCATGAACTTCCGTGCATGCAAGTTGGCCACTGCTCGCGATAAACTTAAACCAAGACACTGTTTTGGCATCCTGAAACCAGTGTTAAATGTTATCTCATTTATTCCTTATTATTTCATGTATCCATGCTATTATTTATCACATCCTGCAAATTGTTACAGTTTTAATCCCTGATTAACTGTTCCCCGCCCTAATTGGCTAAAAATTGATTAATTAAATGGAATCGCAAAAATAAACATCTTTCGCAAATGCTTAAGTAGAGACCAATCTCCGGATTGGGCGAGAGGGGTGCCATAAAACTCTTCCCCTCTCGTAACCTGGCTCTTGAACCCAGATATGATTATAACGGACTGGTTCCTTAACTTTTTCAAATAAACAAGCGTGGCAAGTGCTTCGAAATACGGTTCCTTGGGTGTCGGGCCTTCAAACCCGAGTGGCGACTCTGTATTTTTCGCGAGCGCTTGTCATCCAACTTCAAAAAGTGCTCCCGCGAACCGGCAACATTTTCTCTTTTTAGGAGGGGAACGGAATCCCTTCCTAAGGAAAGAAAATCGGGCATCCGCATGCCCACACTGGCCGACGTCTTCAATCACGGCCATGTCTGGGACGTCAACCCATTGTACTTGTTTGGCCTTGGTGGAGTTGTGGATGGCTGAGACGTAGCACTTTTTGAAGGCTACTTGGTCACCTCGCAGATCTTCCTGTCGACCGTTGGAGCCGATGAAACGAACAACCTAGTGGTAGGTCAAAGCGATTGCTTGCATTCCATGAACCCAGGCTTGGCCAAGAATTGCGTTATACGGGCTCGGCATGTTGACGACGACGAACTCGACGGTCAACGTTTTCGAACCGACAACGACCGGAAGAAAGATTCGACCTAGTGGCCAAACCGGTGCGCCGTTGAATCCTATGAGAGGGACTTCCGCGAGTTGTAGGGCTGACTCTGGGAGGTCGAGCTTTTTAAACAAGTCGTAGTACATCATTTCTGCTGAGCTTCCCTGATCGATGAGGACTCTCTTGACATCATGGACCCCGATTTGCACGGTTACGACGAGGGCATCGGAGTGTGGGGTTTGAACAAACTCTAGGTCGCACTCGGTGAATATGATGGTCCACTTGGGCAGTTTGTCTGGGCGCGGGCGTTTTGACCCAAGGCCCACCGCAAGTACCTGTTTAGAGGTGGAGGAGCGATCGAGGTCGGCTCAGAGGTTTGTTTCAGCTAATTTTGTCACCGGGCTGTGGATAACATGTATTATCGGCCTCGGTTCGTTGGGGTTGGAATTTCCGGCAGGTAAACGGGTGGGTGTTTTTGCTCTATCGATGTATTGATCAAGATGGCCTTGGGCCGCCAGACGTTCCAACAGCGCCTTGTACGGAGCACACGCCGTCGTGTAGTGGCTGAGCTCGTTATGATAGGAGCACTTTTTCCTTGGGTTCTGATCCGCTTGGCCGTTGTCTGTGTTGAGCTTGCCTTGCGGCCACTCGAACCATGGTTGCTGCATGATCTCTTTTAGAAAAGACCAGATAAGTTCTTTGAAGTGGGTGGTTTCGGCCACGTAGTCGTGCTCTTTCGGCTGGCGTTTCTTCCCTTCTTTGATGTTGTTGATGTGCTTCTTTTGCTGGGGTTGTTGAGTTGCGATTGGTGTCGGCAGCTGAGAAGCTGTCGTCGGCAGAAAGGTCGTTGAATTTGGAATCCCCTGAGCGGCTCTGTCTGCGTAGAATTCTTCAAGGGCACAAAATTGTTCTACGACACACATCAATTCTCCCATGCCGTGCGGAGGTCGAATAGCCAGCTCGTTGAGAATCTTGCTGCCGGACTCCAACCCATTTTTGAAGGTGCGCGCGGCCCAGTACTCGTCGATTCCAGGAATTTCATTGAACAGTTGCTAGTAACGCTTGGCGTATTGTCTGAGTGTTTCGTTTGGGAGCTTCCGCATCTGGGACAAGGATTCAGGCTCCTTAGCTGTCCTATTACTGGTGATGAAGCGAGTGTTGAAGGCGCGTTCAAGGTCGGCCAGGTTCCGTATGGATCCAGCGGGCAATTTGTTGAACCACTGGAGTCCAAGGGAGCCGAGGCTGGATGGAAACGCCTTTCATTTGATTTCGTCCTCGGTGGTGCACAGCTCGATGGTTTGGCAAAAGTGAATCAGGTGGGTGTAAGCTTCGCAGGTGCTTGGGTCGAACTTTGTGAATTTCGGAAGTTGGGTTCGGCTATGGTGTTGACGATGTGGGAAGTGAAGGGTGAGATACCAAGGTCTTTTAGCTGTCGCTCAAATCCTGGGCGCGGCAGTTTGCTGAGCTCGTCCGTCCGTGTCCTCTTTGGGTCCTTTTCTCTTTCCGAGCTTTTCTTGCGTACTCGGCTGCGAAGCTTGTCTCGTAGGTCTGTCGTTGCCCGGTGGGGGTGATCAATGGACTTCTCCTTGTCGCAACAGGTTTTGTTTCCGTTCTCCGCCCCTTCGATCCTTACGCCTTTCCCATTCCGCCGAACATAGTTGTCATTATCCAAGTTTTCTGGTGGGATCCCCTCGAGGCGTTCAGAGACGTGGCGCCTGGTCTCGACGGAGTCTCGGCTTTGGCGTGAGGCTGTTGTGCGAAAGAACTCCGCGCGACCAGTCGAGTACGTGCTCGTGAAAGACTTGGTGTCCCTTGTGTGGGTCCACTCGTGGTGGGACTTTGAGCAGTGCGTTTCAGATGTTGTAGGTCGTTTGTAGAGGATAAGCTCCCTGGCATCTCCCTTCTCTGGCGTAAACCCAAGGCGGTCTTTGGCGGAGACGCGGTGGCCCGCCTCGTTGGGTTGCTCTTGTAGTGGTGGGGGAGGGGGTGGAGGAGGTGGTGGAGCTTCTTCGCCTCTGCCTTCCGCCTCCAGTGGATCTGGAGGCAACCGGCATCGCGACCTGCAGATGTTGTTTCATCTGGGCCACCTTCGCCCTCAGCGCTGCCAGTTCATTATCCCTTTCGTCGTCCCGTCGTTGCAGAAGGCGGATGTAGGCCGCCGTTACGTCTTCCGCGGCCGAAGATAGCCCGGAACTGGGGGGGAGCGAGATGGACATGTGCCTTTCCGAAAACGGTGGGAGAATTATGTTCCCACTGGCGTCTTTGGCCCCCGAAACGGTAACGTCTGGTGGATCTCCGCCCATCGCGGTTGAGTTTTCGACTGTCCTTGGAAGAGGAAGGTGGTTTGGAGGAGGGTTTGAGCCGTTTGGATCAGAAGCTGAGAAGGATTCACGTCAGGTTCACCAATTTTGTGGCCTGTGATCCTCGATCTGGTTCCTTCCTCCGTTGGTCCAGCGGTTGCCTGGCCTTCTCCGCCTAGCCTGCACAATCAGCGCACGACTAAGACCTGGCCGGGGGTTGCCCGGCAAGGCCCTTCGGTGTGAGGATGAGTATGTGCAGAGTGAGGGAAGAAACTAGGGTTTGAGTGAGCATTCGCGTTATGGGTGTGTACCTTCGCAGAGGCGTTATCCTTTGGTATTTATAGGGTCTCCTTGACTTACTCTCCAAGCACGGGCACGTGCCTTGCGCGGGCCAGGTGATGTCACTGGGACGTCACCGGATAGATCTGGTAACCGCTTTGGCGTGAGCTGGCATGCTCCATGTGTGCTCATGATTACCCATTGGCATAACCGTCTCCGCACGTGGGTGGACACGTGGCCGCTCCAGTGGCCGAGTCCGTAGAGCCAAGATGGTAGCCGAGCCTGAATGGAAGCCGAACCCAAAGGGAATTCGGGCTAGGCGAATATTGTCGACGGAGCCGCCCCCTCATGGGGCCGAGCTTGAAGGAAGCTGAGCCTGAAGGGGATTCGGGCAAGGCGTACATCGCCTGCGGAACCGCTTCAGAGCAGCGGCCGAGCTTAATGTAGATCTCGCCGTCGTTGGACACAAGGCGTAGGCAATGTCGGTGGTTGGTGTGCCTTGGCTCAGGCCGAGCCTCAATAGAGATGGGTTCGGCCCGCTACATACATAATGGACTATTCTGTTACAGTCTCGTTCCACATGTGAAAAGAGACGTACAAGAATAAAAAAGAGAAGTAAGTTGAATGCAATCCAAGATGATCGAGTCACAGCTTCCCTCCAGCGCTTGAACTACTTGTTTTGCATCACCTTCCACTTTGATTCGGGATAGATTTGGGAGAAAATATATATAGACTTGAAGTTCTTCGTAGCTGCTCCAATTATAGTTCCATTCGTATCTCTAGCAACCATCTCTACACTCCCAGTTCTCCTTAAGTGGTCTTTTTAAATTCCCATGTCTATATTCTACGTGAGACGTGAGTGCGAATTTCTTAAAGAAAAATTTGGTTTATTTTCCGAAATATTGGCCCGTTAATAAAAAAAAACTAGAAAATATGATCAAATTAAAAAAAAAAAAAAAAAAACTCATTTAGTCTTGTGGGCAAAATAAATAATATGAAAAAAACCCCTCACCCGACTCTATATTGCCTTGCAAGTGGAGTAGCACAGTCATTGTCGGCCCCGATATTTGGATTGCCCAAGCCCGACCTTCTGCTTGGTTGCCCACTATTGCTATGTGAAAAAGAAAGACATACAAGCAAAAAAAAAAAAAAAAGAAAGAACAAAAACAATATTATATTGTCCATTTAGCTTGAATTACATCACTCGGGTATAGTGCTTTATGATTAACACGATTTTATTAAAAGAAAATAACTTCTCCTTGCATTTTTTGAAGCAGATTCTTCAATTATTAGATCATCATATTTTAATTTATCCAAATACTTATTTTCAATTAATATCATAGCCAATATTCACTTAATCTCTCATGTGACATGATAGTCTGAAGATAAGATTTTATCAACTTCAACTTCGAAAAACTCCTCTCAGCCGAAGCAACCATGATTGGAATAGTCAACAAAATCCGATAAGCAACCCAAACCATTTGGAAACCGCCATCGTTCCAATTAGACCTTATAAAATCAAGGATATCGATCGATTTTGTTACTTCTCTCGGCAATATTGTTTTCAAATGTCTAAGTTTTTGGAATAACTCCTTCCCATGAAAATCAACATGTTGATTTTATTCCAAGAAACTTTATAGTTTAGTGCAATGCTCCATCAATTGCTCTTCAGCAACACTCTTGAATTTCACGTTAAACAAAAATCCAACGATTGCTTCATAAAGTTCAAATTGCTCAAACCGGTCCTTAGGTGATGCAAGAGCTTGATCTATGATGCGGAGGAAATAAGAAAATTTTAAACAATCTTCCGGTGATAGACTTTTATTGGCATCATCTTCTACATCCTCATCAAATTTCTTCTTTCTTTGAACAACTCTTCTTCTTGCAAATTCCATTTCAAAACAAAGTAGTGTGCGTGTATGAAATGAATTAGATTTCATACTTATTTTTTCTTATGAATTTATTATGTTTCACTTTAGTCCACTACCACCAACTATACTAATTTTTTATGCTCCACTGACCAAATAAAGAAAATAAGAAGTTCACTTATCGAGAAAGAGAAACAAAAAGTCTGATTTTGAAAGACTAGAGAGTAGAGAGAGAACCTTGAGCTTAAATCTGCTCTTGAGTCTTGATCAAAACAAAGAAAACAACTTTGCACAATCCGACGTTGGCATTCGGCATTGTTCTTAACTTCTTCACAAAATCAGAATAAGGGTTTACACCCGGTAAGTTTGGGGCAAATCAAAGTATGGGTTTCGCACAATCCCGTCCCTTCTCATTTTGGCTATAGCGTATTTTTTTTTTCTTTTTATTTGATAGCCCTCCTATTTTCTCTCTTAATAATTTGCCCTCCTAAATTTTTTTATTTGTTATTTACCCTAGGTATAGAAAACCTCTCTTTGCCCTCCTAATTTTCTTAAGTATCATAATTTTTTAAAGTGGGTGGAAACCATACATATTTACTTTCTAAAAAAAAATTGTACAAAATTTTTTGGATGATGCCCCTAAATATATTTTTTGCTGGACTTCTAAATTTTATTTGTATACATACAATTTTTTTTTTCTTTTTTGTTGCCCCTCGCCGGGGGTGGCCCGAGCAGGCTGGCTTGCAGGGCTTACCCTCTGGCCGGCCCTGAGCACTGCAGGTCCAAGTATAACTCAAGGAAACATTCTCTTAATCAGACAACTACGATCTTAGCTTTTTAGTGATCAACGGCTATAGAGGTACTCATGTTTATATGTGTAAACAAAAATCGCTCTGTTTTATAATATAGATAGTAGCATATTTCGGAGATATATGGACATTGGAATGTTAAGATTATTTCCGGGTGCCAGATCTTAAGATCGTCTTGCGAATTTAATTGCAAGTATAAAATATCATATTTTTTACTTTTGACCACACGTTTTCAAGTAATACGATAGGGAAGTAAGTGGACACACACACACATATAAATTCTTAATTTCTTGAAGAGGACACATATGGCCTAGATTTACGACTCAGTCAAGCAAATTTGGTCTAAAATATAAAATTGAAGTACAAATATCTACTCCATATATTAGTTAAGGTGAACGAGAGCGCAATGTGAAAAAAGAGAACAAAAAAATGCATGCCATTTTGAAGGATTAGATGACGAATAGGGTCACCGACCTTGCCCTTTTCCTTTCTTTTTTTAAATTAGCTTTTACCACCATTACGACATTACTTCAATGAATGGCATCAAGTTCATATATACTTTTTTAACCGTTAAACTCCAGGGCTCAGGAATTTATCGAGGTGAGCGCAAGTTGGCCTGAACGTCAGGGTATCAAAAACGAATGAACTACTAATGTGGCGCGGATAAAAATGTCTTGCAAGTTTTGCCATAACTCTATTATTAATTACTAAAAATGGAGTTGTCTTGCAAGTTTTGCCATAACTCTATTATTAATTACTAAAAATTGAGATAACTTGCGGGTTTGGCATAACTACATTAATTAAGTACTAAAAGTATTGAGATGTCTCGCGGGTTCGACATAAAAATTGAGACGTCTTAGCTTGCGGGTTTTACATTACTCTAATTAATGTTGTGCTGGGGCCTATTGAAAATTGAGGTCAATAAGTCTAGGTACACTACATCTAACCACTACATCATCCACTGCATTTTTTGTAGGGCCCACCTTCGGTCCCAAAAAAATACAGAAAAATGTTCATAAATTTTAAAATAATATATTATGGGGCCTTGTAAAAAATTAGCTCCAACAAATATCGGTAAGTATTATTTTTTGCTTCGTAGGGGCGAAACTGTGCAATTGAGCAGTTTCGCCCATACAAATCAAGAAATAATACTTACCGATATCCTTTGGAGCTGATTTTTTACAGGGTCCCATAAAATATTATTCTAAAATTTATGGACATTTTTTTGTATTTTTTTGGGACTCGGGGTGAGCCCTACAAAAAATGTAGTGGATGATGTAGTGGATGGATGGTAGTGTATGTAGCATCTCTCGATTGAGATCTCTTGCGGGTTTCAGTAACAGGAATGCTGCGTACACTACACATTTTTACTACACCATCCACTATATTCTTTATGGGATTCATTTCGAGTCCAACAAAAAATACAGAAAAAATATCCATAAATTTTAAAATAATATTTTAGGGGGCCCTGTAAAAAATCCACTTTAACCGGTATCGGTAAGTATTATTTCTAAATTTATGGGAGCGAAAATGCTCAACTGCACAATTTCGAACATACGAACCCAGAAATAATATTTATCGATACCCGTTAGAGCTGATTTTTTACGGGGGCCCCTAAAATATTATTTTAAAATTTATGGATATTTTTCTGTATTTTTTGTTGGACCCCAAATGAGTCCCATAAAGAATGTAGTGGATGGTGTAATGAAAATATGTAGTGTATGTAGCATTCCTCTCAGTAACAGTAAATTTAGACCAATCCCATTCCCATTCCCAAAAAAAATATGAGGTAAGAATTTTAAACTCATCTAACGGTCTTTTTCGGTTGGAAGAAGTAGCAAAGTGATTTAGGACAAAAATGAAGAGTTTTTGTATTTTATTTTTATTGTTTTAGAATAAGATTTTGGTTAGAAATATTTTCGTTTAAGTTAGAATTATTAACTTTCCGTATTCGGTTTGATTTTGATTTCTACCTTTATTAGGATTCTTGGTCTACAAGAATTAGAATTTTATTTTAATTAATTAGGAAATATATTTTCTTTAATGCCGCTTGTTTTGGCATGATTTAAGATTTATTTTATAGTAGAATTTTTAGGGTTAAGGTCTTATAAAAAGGACTGTAACCTATTCAATTATTAAAACTTTCATAACTTTTATCAATAATATTACAGAGATTTTCTCTATCTTTCTTGTGGACAAGATTTGCTCGTTGTGACGAGTTGTTTATCTCGTTTGGACTAGTACGCTAACTCGTCTCTCGTGAATTCAGCTGCGTCAAGTGGTATATATCAAAGCAAGGCTTTGCCTAGTTCGATGGCACCAAACAAAGTTGAAGACACACCCATTGACGTTGAACGTGGTGAAGGATTTAATAGGACTCGCACCAAGGGATTTGCCGATGGTCAACCTGTTAAACACAAAGTTGATTGGAACCGCGTTGAGGGATTTGCCCACAACCAAGCCTAGTTCGATGGCACCAAACAAAGTTGAAGACACACTCATTGACGTTGGTTATGGTGAAAGATTTAACAGGACTCGCATCAAGGGATTTGCCGATGGTCATCCTGTTAAACACAAAGTTGATAGGAACCGCGTTGAGGGATTTGCCCACAACCAACCTATTAACCAAAACGTCTCCAGAGGATATTCTTATTATCACTACGATAGTAGGAATAAATTTGAAGGGCAAGCTATTCAAAAATTGTGATGATTATCAGTCGACAAAGTGACAACCAAATTTCAGGTATTATGATAGTTTGCCAAAATTTAGTGGTCTTGAATTTTTTGAAGATCGTTTGGATTGGATTCTAGACATCGAAGATTCCTTCGAGTATGCAAAAATCCCGACAGAACAAATGTGGAGGTATTTGTTAGTGAAGCTTACGGGTCCAGTGCTATGATGGTGGCTAGATATGCAATTTCTAAGAGATCGATTGGGCAAGCTTCGATTTTATGCATGGTACAGAATTAAAAAATGTATGATGGAGAAATTTTTACCAAGGAATTATGAGCAATTGTTGGAGGAAAAATATAGGCCAAAACAGTATCATGCAGAACAAATTATTGTAGAAGCCGTGGGTCAAAATTGAAGTTGAAGATCAAGACGAAATTAACATCGATGCTTGTGTGCAAGAGGATACTGAAATTGTTTCCGATGCGGTTGTGGACAAACAAAAGAATATTGCATTGGAGGTTTGTGTGTTTGAGCTTGTTGAATCACCCACAATGGAGTTGACTGCAACACTACAAGAAAATATGGTTGTTGCTGAAATCTGATTTTCTGACAAAGGAGTGTCAATCAACTCTATAATAAATCAAAATCTAGAGAACCAGCAACTTCAGCATAAGGTTTTAGTTGTCGATTTTCTTGGATTGCAACAATTTGATTGGGTTCCCAACATGCATCTAGTGAATTTTGTTAACAAGTTAAAGCCTACTGAGAAACAATCTTTGCAGATACACTTTTTCTTGAAGTTTTATTTCAAATTAAGAAAGCAGTTGAAGTATTCTAAGTATCTATTTCTTTGGCATGGAAGATGGTGGATTCATAACGAGAACTCGAGGTCGAGTTCTTTTGAAGAAAAGAAGACTGATGTAGGACAAAAATGGAGAATTTTTGTATTTTATTTTTATTGGTTTAGAATAAGATTTTGGTTAGGAATATTTTCGTTTAGGTTAGAATTATTAACTTTCCGTATTCGGTTTGATTTTGATTTTCACTCTTATTAAGATTTATTTTATAGTAGGATTTTTAGGATTAAGGTCTTATAAAAAGGCTGTAACCTATTCAATTATTAAAACTTTCATAACTTTTATCAATAATATTGCAGAGATTTTCTCTATCTTTCTTATGCGCAAGATTTACTTGTTGCGACGAGTTGTTTATCTCGTTTGGACTATTACGCTAACTAGTTTCTCGTGAATTCCGCTGCGTCACAAAGACATTGGCATTGTTCGTTTGATAACTTTGAGTATTTTAATTTTGGTAGTGGGTGGAGAGAGAAAGAGGATAATGATTAGAGAGATGGGTAATGAGTAGAAAGAGATAGAGAGAGAAATGAAATTAATAATTAGAGAAATAAGATAATAATTGGAGAAAGATATAGAGTAATGATTAAAAAATAAAGTTTAAACAAAGTAAAATTTAGAAACAAAAAAGACCATTAATTTGTGGTATATTTTCAAGGCCAATTCTAATCGATGCCCCTGTGGGCCTGTGGCACAACTTTGAACGTATTAAATGAGGTAAAAGTTGATATGCACTTAAAAGGACAATTAATGACGTGCATTTGGTAAATTAAAGAGTCCTCCAATTGGTCTCATTAATGACCGAGTCAGAGTGGTATCAAATAGGTCAAATCTACCCCTGTATCAAAATTTTACTAGCTCTGTATTACTTATGTAGTTTGGTTACCGTAAAAATTCACACTATTAAATAGTCCACGTTTTATGAACTGATTTTTACGGTGTAGACGCCCCAATCTGGGCTTCCAGATTAGTTTACTTACGGTTTTTGATTCCCCAATGATGAAATGGATCAAGAACACCCTGGGAATGATAGCGTCTTTGAGTTTTGAGTGTTTGCAAAACCCTTGAACCTAACTTAGCCTAAAGCCACTTCAAAAACCAAAAACCCTACTGACCCGCGCCGGGGCGCACCATCGCGCGACAGACAGACTCCGTCGCGCGACGGTCCAACCTACCACCAATCTTTCTTGAGATGGGCAGTTGGCCACCAATGCAACTCTTAGCGGGCCTCGTGGACTAGCTGAACTCCTCTCCTGGCACCAACCAGATTCACCCCCTCTCCCTGTTTATACCCCCCATTTGTTCTCTTTCAAAGGGTTAACAAAAATTGGCATTCAAAGGTTTACACCCTAAGCACCATAAAGAGCATAGCTTGTTCTTCTTCAACTCCAACACCTCAAACAACCTCAACCTCAATTTAAAGCTCAAACACCTTTCAAAACTCAAGAACCGAAGGTATAGCTTACCTTTGTTCTGATCCCTGAGGGGGGCTGGCAGGGCCAAGGCTGGTAATCAATACCAGTCCTGGTCCTAAAGCTGGCAAGATTTCAAAAATCATCATGGTAGGAACCAACGCGCGATGGTCCCACTCTCGCGCGTGACTGTCTCAGTCCAATGCGCGATGGACCACGTGGGGATTGGTGTCCTACTATTTTGTATTTATTTACATATAGAGCACTCTACAAGCATGTAAAAACTCAGTTTACTGCTTTCATTTGTTAGAGCTGCTAGTTTGTAGTTAATTTTCATTTCTGCTATTTTGGAGTACCCTTGGGATCATTCTAGAACTGTCCCAGAACCCATAAATATGTAAACCAAGCACTGGTCTGGTTGAGCCAGGGGGCGACCATCCCGCGCCAGGGCGCACCCTCGCGCGACAAAGTGAGTCTATCGCGCGACAGTTTGCCTCTGACCAATGAATAGCCTTGCACGAGTAGCTTGGCCTTAGGCCATTATTTTGTCCCCACACTGTTTATGGTGTGTTTTATTAATTTGTAGGGCTTTTCAGCCTTTTAACTGTATATAATGCTGCTATATGAACTGTGTGGTTTGTCCTGGGTGTGCACTGGTTCTTCTAAAGCCCAGAGGGTTTGAGAATAAAAGCTGTGGGTTTGAGCTCACCGGCGCGCGCTTGTCTTGGAATTATGCGCGCAAGAATAAACAACATGCAGTGACTTGTTCAGTGCATACTGGTTTCTTCCTGCGCACGTCACTCCAAAACAAGGGCCTCCCAGTTTGTTTAAACTCCCACAGCAGTCTATTCTCATCCTATACTAACTACTCATCCATGCTATCATTCACATCTTGCAAACATTTTACAGTTTTAATCCCTGATTAACTGTTCCTTCTGCCCTAATTGGCTAAGAATTGATTAATGAAACAGAATCACAAAACAAACATTTTTCGCAAATGCCTAAGTAGAGACCGATCTCCGGATTGGGCGAGAGGGGTGCCTTAAAACCCTTCCCCTCTCATAACCTGGATCCTGAACCTAGATATGGTTATGACAGACTGGTTCCTTAACTTTTTCAAATCAAACAGTGCGGCAAGTGCTTCGAAATATGGTTCCTTGGGTGTCGGACCTTCAAACCCGAGTGGCGACTCTGTATTTTTTGCGAGCGCTCGTCGTCCAGCTTAAAGCGCTCCAGCGAACCGGCATTTTTTTCTTTTCGGGAAGGGAACGGAATCCTTTTTCCGAAAAGAAAAAAGGGCACTCATGCCCACAGTGGCGACTCTGCTGGGGATCGAATCAATATTGGTCTATACTTAGAATTTAATACGCTTGAAACAATCCCACAAAAGTCTGTCAAAATAGTGAGCTTCACGCTGCTAAAGAAAGGATTGGCGATTTAACAGGACCTCGTGTCCGGCCATCCTGACTAGGGCTTTTTCGATTGTTCTCTTGTGTAGTTTCTTCTAAGTATTGATTAATAAAGAGAGCCAAATTTGAAAAGGCATTTGCGAATTTGTGATTCTGTTCCATTAATCAACTTTTAGCATTCTCATTTGCATCGATGTGGGATAAGCCTCGTTGGATCGTTTTGGCAATCCGGCACGGTTTACCGAAGTCCGGGGACCCCGAATGACCAACAACCTTCGAAGATGATGAGTCATTCTACCGTTTGACTGTTGCTCTGCGGTTACACGGGCAGCGGGAGGTATATCTTGGCTCTAGTCCGAGGAACCTGTTACAAGCCAAAACCAGCCTTTGCATATACAAAGCTCTAGTACTCTTCAAATTAGGACAGGTACCTACATGGTAAGATCTACTTGCATCTAACCCCCATATACTGTCTACGTGTTACTGTTTTCCCTATCGCATGCACTAGACATACATATCGTTTTGCGTAGGAGCATGTTTAGGGTGGCTTCTAGGTTGTCTCTCTTTCGAGTCTGTCTCATGCCTATTAGGACGCTGCTAGACCCGATGAAGAGTCGTGCATCTCGATGGTGCACGTTGCTAATTTTCAAAATCCTTGGACCAACAAGACTTTGGGAAATCAAACATTTTTAAGTCCTTGGCTCATGCCCGATTGAAGTTTCAACCGAAAATAAGCAACCACAAAGTATGGATGTCATGTCACTGGCACTACCCAGGTTGAAGTGTGAAGTCACTATACACCGCGGCGTACAAAGTTAAGGTGCCATGTCATCAATACTGAGTTGTTCCGAATTCAAAGTTGAAACTTCGAAAACGGAATAGTCTAAGCTTAGACTGTTTTGACATCTCTTAGTGTTAGTTGATCTATTCAAAGGATACACCCTCGAAAAGATTTCTAAGGATTTTGGCAGCGTCCAAACATCATGAGACAGACTTGTCTGTAGTTGTAGAGTCTAGGAGGACACCGACGACGATGACGTGTATATTGCATTTCTTTTTGCAATTAACTGTGGCTGAAGGAACATCACTGAGCTTTCAATTACTTTACTGTCTAGTTTGGAAATTGCACCGAACAAGAGAGTACAGAAAGGAAGAGCCAAACCTACTTGGGAATGTCTTCAGCATCCGGTTCAAAAGGTTTATCAGGCCAGATTCCCTGTCAGTCGTAACGGAGGCTTCTCCAAGTTCACTGTTGGCCGCCCTACAAGCGGGTTCGCCATCGATATTGCAAAAAGTCACACCGCCGGCTTCCCCATCTTCAGCTTCTTCATCGAGCTCCACTGAAAAACCTGTGATGGCAGATCAACCGCTCACTTTGGAAACCATGCTCATGAACCTCCAGAACAGTATCACTGCTATGCAGCAGAGGGCCACTCAGACTGATGCCTCCTTCACTCGCCTGAATGACCTTATCAACACTCGTCTTCCATCAGCCACCGAAGAGGAGGACGAGGACGAGGACGATGAGGATGTTCATGCTACCCCCACTTTGTTGAAGATCCAAACCGTGAAGGTTGGCTCATCGTTCAGCCAACCCCAGAGAGGCTTGTGTGCCTACTCCAAATCCAAACCCCGCTATTGTTAGGCCTGTTCAAAACCCTGACATAGCTGCTCTCATGGCCAAGATGGCTAAGCTGGAAGAAGCTGTTTCAAAATCTGAGAAGATCAGTGCAGGGGGAATCGACCTGGATCGCCTTTGTTTGTACCCTAATGCTAGGATTCCTAACAGATTCCAGATGCTTGACTTGGTTAAATTCGACGGGAGCAGTGATCCCAAGACACATCTCTTTGGATACCATGCTGCCATGAAGCTGCTGGGTGTGGAAAATGAGGCCATGTCGCAGCTTTTCCCACAGACTCTCTTTGGGCCTGCCTTCCATTGGTTTCTGTCGCTTGACATCTCCAAAAGAAGAACTTGGGAAGGCATAGGGGCTGCCTTTGTCTCGCGGTACAATTATAACTCTCAGCTCAAGATGACTACTCGTGAGTTGGAGTCCACCAAAATGGAAGCAAAGGAGTCCTTTTGGGATTTTGTTAAAAGGTGGAGAGCCAAAGCTGCATTGATGACTGATCACCCGAGCGAGAGGGATCAACTTCGTATCATTTCCCGCAATCTTCAGCCTGACTTCGCCAAGCACCTCGTGCTGGTTCAGGCATCTGCAAACTTTGAGATTTTCTTTGAATCTGGCCTCGCCATTGAGGATGCATTGCAGAGTGGAATTCTGCCTAGGGGAGAGTCTTCCTCACAGAAAGCAAAGCCACAAGCCTATTCAGGAAATAGTAGCATGTTGTTTGGTAACAGCAACTACTCCAATACAGCTATAAGTGGGAGCGATGCTCTAGCTTTCAACTCCAATCGTGCTGCTGATGTCAATCAAGTTAAGAACGCCCAAAGCTACCGGGCCCAAACCCAACCTCGAAGCTTCTCTATCTTCAAGGCACCTCTGTCCGCAGTGATGGAAAAACTCGTCAAGTTTGGGCATCTCAAACCCTTGACCCCAACTTCTTCGCCAAAAGTCCTACCTTCTGGTTATAAGCCTCACTTCTTCTGTGCCTTCCACCAAATGCCTGGCCATCCCACTGATGCATGCTATCGTCTTCGACATGAGATTCAAGATCTCATTGACAATGTCATGGTTCAAGTTCCACCAAAGCCCAACGTCATTTGCAACTCCTTGCCTCAATACAACTCTGACCCTCTGGTTGGTCAGATATCTATCACCTCTACTCAAATCAACCCTAGCTCCACCATATTCAACCCTAGGGACTATATCGTCCCAGAAAGTCAACCCAAACCAATTGTATCCATCCCGTTCGAACCAGAGGTTAACATGATAGCTGTAGGTTGGGCAATTGAGGTCTTCACTACCGACACATGGATTGACAGTAAAGAGGAACTTTCGAAGGCGTGGACTGACAAACTGAGGTCTATTGTTCATGCAATCACCGAGTAGGTTTGGTCGAAGAAGCTGAGGAAGCCGAAGTGCTGTTGTTTGGGCCTGACACCCACTGGACCGTACCTCTCTGTGAGGAAGCTAAGGGTAGCTTTTTAAAGTTGCATTTTCAAACCGCGTCTAGTTTGCGTTGACACTTTTGAGTCTGAGTCTGACACAGAGTCTTTTGCATTTGTCTAAGTCTAGCTCTGAGTCGGAGTTTGTGCCTTTTGGCCCTTCATGTCGTAGCTTCTATTTTCTATTCGAGTCTTTTGTTGTGCTTGGCAACCCCGAGGGGCTTTCCTTATGATATGCATTATCTTGCTTCTAAGTACTTTGCTGGCTTTTGAATAAACTATGTCATCCCTAATGACGAAAGGATAGATTTCGATGGGATCATCCCCAAGGAAATGTGTTCCTTCGCTAAAAAGGGAGACAAAAGGCATGCTCAGCCTATTAATTGAAATAGTAGTTTTTAAATAAACTTGAAAGATGAAGTAGACCCCCGAATGGTTCAACACAGTCCCCAGAGGAGCATTGCGCCCGGTCAGATAGGTTCGAAGAATTCAACCACATCTTGGCATGGTCTCTCAAAAGACACGCCTGGTGTTGATCCTGAGAAAAAGGGATTTCAAATCCCCCTGCTACCAGATGCTAAGCCAAAAAGCAAAAGCTCAGAAGGTCCAGCGCCTCATACCATGTTCAAATTTGCAGGAACAGCGTTCCGCCAAGCACAAGTTAGAAAGTGTAAAAATGGCTTGGTGTGAGGCCTGTCAACTGAAGCACTCTGGGTTCTGCGCTATCAAAGCCATTTCATCTGGGGCTGCGGCCAAAGATCATCGACCTCAACAACAACAAATTCAATACCTTGGTCAACATGGATCAATTCAAAAACCTTTTCCTTGAGAGAAGCTCGTTGGGCTGAAAACCCCAAGGGTGGGCAGTTCCAAGCAAAAGTTAGAGTAGCCTGCTAGACTAAAAACCTATGAAGGTGGTCTAGGCAAAAGTAAAGGCAATATTTGAAAGCTCGATAGACCAAAAACCTGAATGGGCAGTTCTAGGCAAAAGCTAAAGCGTAAAAGGTGAGGTAAATACTCGAGTGAACCTTAGCCTGAACTACGTTTTGACCTGATTCCCTAGCTTGGGATACGTAGGCAGTTTCTCATTGAGACTCGGTCACAATCTATCAATTGGATCCATGGTTGACGTTTGGTACACATCAAAGGTCGAAGAGGATCAAAGATCAAGCTGTATGAGAGGAGTCTGAAGGGGGAAATCCTTCGTCTTTTAATTTTATTTCAAACTACTATTTCAATTTCAAAAGCTGAGCATAAAGCCTTAAAAAAAATAATTGAAGCATCAAAAATAGAACAAAATGCTGCCGAGGCCTAACGGCTCACGGTTTATTCTAAGTTTAGCAAAGTATAGTGTAAGCAGTTGCAGCGGACTTGCATTCACGCGCGCTTTTTCAATTCGTGCAGCAGCTCAATAGCAGTCAGCTACTGCCTTTGAGTCCTATTCAAGGGGCTTTTTGTCAAGTTTTGTCATACCGTGCAGACCTTATGTCACTGCACAGGGGTGTCGGTTTCAGTCCGGGTCTATATGTGTCTTTATCTGTGTCTTATGTCCCTTTTTGTGGCATTTTTCGAGATTTCAATCCATTGTTATGTCGATGCTATTCTCGATTCTATTTGTTCATGCAGGTCATTGTACAGCTATGTTTGACCTTACAAGTGTCAGTTTCACCTGTCTAAAGAACTATTATGAGTTTTGGCACTCTAATGCCCAAAATTTCATTATTTTCCATGTGTCTTAGGATCCGCATCATCTCCTGAGGCTCTTTCTCCCTTTTCGTTTCAGCTAGGCAAGCCTATACATGTATGTGTGTCTGTGTCGGCTCAGTTTGCTTGCAAATTAGATATTAGCGCATGGTTTATATGTCCATAAACTGGAAAAATGCAATTTTTACATTGCTACCCTAGCATCGCTAATCCGCAAGCAGTGGAATCTCTTGAACGGCAAGGGCACGTCAGCCCAAGGCCAAGCAAAGCACATCCATGGGGCTCGTCTGCCCAAGCATTAAAGGAAAGGGCACGTAAGCCCAATACCGTTACTATGTCAACTGGGGCACGCCGCTCCGTTCAATGTCTCTCTATCTGTGTGCGCATCTCAGAAGCAAAAGAAAATAAAGTACTGGGGCTCAGTGGTAGTCCTTAGGCATCGTTGTCCTCCTAGGAGCCGCCCTTAGCTAGGGTCTGCATTTTCAGTTTGTGCATTCATAGTGTATACATCTTTGCATATTGTGTATGTCAACTGTTGAAAACAAAAAGGTGGTCAGAATGGTTACCATAAAGTTTTTGTTTGCCAAAGGATTCGATGCAATCTCCTGCGGTGTTATTCTCGTTGGTCATGGATGCGAAGAAATCTCCCTAAATCCACAATTTGTTTGCCAAAGGATACGATGAAATCTCCTGCGGTGTTGTTCTCGTTGGTCAGCGGAGGCAATGGAAATCTCCCTAACACTTGATTTGTTGGCCAAAGGATGCGATGCAATCTCCTGCAGTATTGTTTTGTTTGTTCGACGGAGGCAATGGAAATCTCCCTAAACTCTCGATTTGTTTGCCAAAGGATACGATGCAATCTCCTGCGGTTTTGTTATTGTTGGTCAGTGGACGCGAACAAATCTCCCTGAGTCCATGATTTGTTTACCCAAGGATGCGATGCAATCTCCTATGGTATTGTTATCGTTGGTCAGCGGATGAGAACAAATCTCCCTGAGTCCACGATTTGTTTACCGAAGGATGCGATTCAATCTTCTGCGGTTTTGTTCTGTTTGCTTAGTGGAGGCACTGAAAATCTCCCTAACTCTCAACTTGTTTGCCGATGGATGCAATTGAAAATCTCTTGCGGCATTGTTCTCATGGCAAGATGTGATGCGATCTCCTACGGAACCAAATCAACGACAGCCGGTCCTGTCCAATTCTCAACGGCTTGATCATTTTGCATAGTGATCTTCCCGCCCATCCAAATCAACGACAGCCAGTCCTGTCCAATTTGCAACGGCTTGATCATTCTGCACATTGATCTTCCCATCTCCAATTCAACGACAGCTGGTCCTGTCCAATGCGCAATGGCTCGATCATTCTGCACACTGATCAGCTCGTCTCAATTCAACGACGGTCAGCTACATCGTCCTTTCTCAATTAAACGATGGTCAGCCATATCATCAACGACGGTCAGCCATATCGTCCTTCTCAATTCAACGATGGTCAGCGATATCATCAACGACGGTCAGCCATATCGTCCTTCTCAATTCAACGATGGTCAGCCATATCATCAACGATGGTCAGCCATATCGTCCTTCTCAATTCAGCAATACTCAGCCATATCATCAACGACCGTCAGCCATATCGTCCTTCTCAATTCAGCGTTTCTCAGCCATATCATCAACGACGGTCAGCCATATCGTCCTTCTCAATTCAATAATGGTCAGCCATATGATCAACGACGGTCAGCCGTATTGTCCTTCTCAATTCAGTGATGATTGATGAGCACCCAATATTGCAGATATTTGGTGCGACTAGTCCCGTTTTATGTTATTTTAACTTATGTTTATTTAGCTGTTATTCGATATTACTCGTAAGGTAGTTTGTTTAGTGTTTTCAGGTAAACTATGTAAATAAGGCGCATTTCAACGCCATGGATGGCCCAAGTGCTTTCAAGTACCCGAAGACCCTGTCGGCCCCTGAAAATCTGTCTAAGTATGGAAAAATGACTTTCTGACAAAGTTCTGATTTTCGAGATAAAAAATGGCGGTAATTGATCCTTGAATTTTTCTAAGAGTAACTACAAAGTTGCAAGGTTTTATTCGAATAGCAAGGTCATGTTTTGAGCCATTTTCTCTTGTGAAAAACGTGCAGTTTTCCATTTTACACTAAAAGTGAGGGGTTGACATTTTGATTTAATTAGAATCATGAAATTCTGGTAATGCCATTGTTTCCAAATGGGGGGTACTTTCTTATTTTCATTAAATAAATTAAAGTAAAGGAAAGGTAAAAGAAAGGTTTAAAATGTAGCCTTTACTTAAGTTTAGAGAATGAAAATAAGATACTGAAGAGCTGGGAAGCTGCTGGGAGTTGTCTGCTGAAGCTGAGGCCAGGATGCAGGGATAACAATGGAGTATCGATACGGTTCTTGGAGTATCGATACGGTTTTAAAACAGTGGGTTTTCCAGCCTTCAGCGTATCGATACGGATATCAGCGTATCGATACGGTTTTGAGTGTATCGATACGGGTCGTCTACGGAGAATCCTGGGTTGCAGCCAAAACTGCTTGGTATCGATACGATTATTGGAGTATCGATACGGGAGGCTTACCGACTTACTTCTTGACAGCTTTTAACTTTCCATAAGTGGCAACTTTCTACTTTTGGTGTATTTCTGGATATTTTGGAGGAGAGAGGTAGTCTTTTTGTATAAATACTCTTCTCTCTCTCACTTGTAAAGGGGGAAGTAGTTAGTTTAGGCTTTAAGTTCCATTGTTGTCTTCCAAGCTTTCTTAGTTAATTTCCTTAAGAACTCAAGTAAGTACTTCTTGTTTGTTAATTTTCCGTTTATTAATGTTGTAGCTACGGACTAGATCTTTACATAAATCAAGTTATTTCCGTTTTTATCGGTTAATCATGTTTTCATTTCCTAGCATAATTTCTAGTCTTTTAGCTATGTATGAGTAGTTTCTTGGGTAAGTCTCGGGGTAATCTTTCCCGATGACTTAGGTGGTTATTTGGTTCTCAAACCTTCGGGCTTAAAATCATGATTTTCGGAATTGGATTAACTTAGCCATTTCGGTCTAAGCAAGGGGTGTTAACTCCTTAGTACGTCGTTTAGTCAAGCGGTCTTGGCAAGCGACGTACCGAGGGCTTGTGGCCTCCTACGTGTTAGATACATTAGCAAAAATAGGTTGGTTTAGTTCCGTTTAATCACATCTTTTGTTAAATGAAACCGTTAAAGCTAAATCCTCCGAGCGAGAGCGCGCGGTCGTGTCTCTCGTTTGAGTTATAATTGAGAACCGATAGCGGCCTTTGTCAAGGGAAAGACGATCCCTAGACTTGCCTCTTTTAGTTTATTAGACTCATTTCTAGTCTTTTCCTTAGTTTTCACTTTTAAAGCAAAACCAAGTTGGCCGTCTTGAACGCCGGATTCCACCATATAATACCTACAATCCGATTAAGCTATATTCGAATTCTCTGTGGGTACGATCCCGGACTTTCCGGTTATTATGCTATCGACGACCTAGCCCTACGCTTGGGGTTTTATTCAACCGTATTTGAAGGCGAAGTTGAAGGCTAAGCATTTTTGGCGCCGTTGCCGGGGAATTCTTATTATAGCTTATTTGGAGGTTCGACAAACCACTGTAAGTACTCCGTTTATTTTATTTTATTTTTTTTTCCCTTTGTGTAATTTGAACTTGACTTAGCGGATACCTCTAACCGAGCCACCAATTCGACTTGAGGTGTAACGAAGCTAACTTGAGCATCAATTGCCTTTTTACTATTTTTATTGCTTATATAGCCGTGGCGGTGGCTTAACCCCATGGAACTGTTTTGAGAGAGGTGGCGGCATAGCCCCTCTAGCCTGTTTATTTTATGTCTTATCTATGTGATAGAATGGCTGCAACAAATTGGGAAACACCCTACAAGACTTTGGGGGAGTACTTTTGTCTTAATCAAATTTTCACACCCCACAAGACTCTGCGGGATTATCTTTGTCCTAATCAAACTTTCATACCCCCTTGCATGGCCACTCATGACGCCAATGTTTTTAAAAGTCGTATGACCATTACCAATTGGCTGGATCTCAAGAACCAAATTCAAACTTTTGCCGAAAGAGAAAATGAGTCGTTTTATGCATGTTGGGGAAGATACAAGGACTTGCTCATTGCGGTCCCGAATCATGGCTATGATAATTTTCAAATTGCTAACTATTTTTATGATGGACTTTCTCAAAAGAGTCAACGGTTCTTAAACATAATATGCGATGACAAACTTTTTGAAAAAGGACCAGCTCAAGCCTTAGATTTCTTTGATCATTTGGCTGAAATTTTACAATCTAAGGTTTTTGTTCAACATTGTCAAGAGTCCAATTCAAATGCCATGAAAGAGAATATTGAGCCGCCTATATTTGTTGAAGATGCTAGTTTGGCTTATGAAAGCTCCGCAGAGTCTGAATGGAGTGATGAGCCTAATGTTGAGCCTGATGTCCAGTGTTCTCCCCCTGTGGATCCCTCTTTGTGTGACGATCTGGGGGAGAAATTTCTCATTGTTGAGGAAACGAATGTGGAGGTAGACTTTTTGTTTGCTCTGCTGAATGAGCAGGATGGAAAGAACGTATCTAGACCTGAGAGTTTATCTCCTTCCTTTGAGGAGATACCTTCCTTAGAAATTTTGAACCGTCCAATACTCTCGGCTCTAGATGATGCCACCATTCGTACCGAGTCTCCACCATTGCAAGAGGTTTTAAAAGTCAAACTGATTGATTTTGTCGGTGTTGATGAATTTGATTTTATTTACCATCATTATATTGTGGATTTTGTCAACTCGTTGAAAATCAATCTAGTTTGGAATGCGCACTTGGTGGAACTTAAATATTTTCAACGAATTCGGCACATGTGCTACTCAAAGTATCTATTTTTGTGGCATGGTTGGCTTCAATTTTTGAAGCAAAATGTGGAGTGGGGTGTTGTGTTCATTTTATTAGCTCTCGTTGGCATAATAAATGTTAGGAGCCCGCGTTTGGATGAACGTACATAAACTTTTTTTTTCTCACTCTCTTTTCTCTTTTCTTTTTCTCTTTTGATGGTCCGGTATAGCCACCTGTCTTTAGCTCAAAGTTGCTGCATGATTTACTCTACGACACTATGAGTTGGATATGGGGAGAAAAGTAGTACCCGTGTAATCGCGTGAAGATTTGGTTGTATTTTACTTTTGGTTCCTTTTGAGCCCGGATAACACGAGCCGGGCGGTTCTAATGTCATTTGCTTCTTAGTAGGTAGTTGGTTCTTAAGTCTTTTGCAGGGTAAACATGCTACCACACCAGCCTTGGTAGTTTGGGTCTAAAGTCAGAGTGATTGAGGCATTCAGGAGCCCTAAGCATGGGTGCGATTACGTGTCGCGGTTGTTAGTCCAATAAAGCTTTTGGCCATGATCCTGTGTGACTAGCTGTGGTTCCGTTGGAGGAGCCGAAAGAGTGAGCCTTGGAAGCAGTTCCAATGACAAAGGGAAGCAATGACAAGAAAGCCTCCAACTTGGTCGAGGTATACGGGGGTTGACATTCCCTCAGAGGTACAATCTTTTATTTTTTCCTCTCAGTATTGTTGTTCTTCATGCTATGAGGACATAGCATCGTTTAAGTTGGGGGGAGGGTTATATATATGCTATATATATGTTGTTGAGAATTTATCTCTTTTTGTTTTCGTTAAAATTTTAAAATTTTTGAATCCTCCCTTACTTGTAGTGATTTTGTTTGCCAGATACTTTAATTATGCTCAATTGTGTAAATATGGCAAGAGTCATGTATCCCGTCAAATTTGGTTTTATGTTTGAATCTATGTCACATGCATATACATGAATTTTGATGAACAAGTTGAGCCTAAAAGTTAAGTCAAGTAGTGTGCATCGCTTAGAGTTGAGATTCATTCTTAAGCATCCCATGCTTTTTGCTTTCATTTTCCGCACTTGCGTAAATAATATGTTTTGTTCATACTTGAGTAGTGTATATATCTTTTATGCATCTTGTCGGAGTTGTTGGCGTACTTAGGAAATGATTCAAGGCATTTTTGCTTGATTAAACCACATAAGAGTCACCTCGTCCTTATTTTGAACCATAGTCCGAGTCTCTTCCGTTGCTCAAACCTAGTTAACCAGATGTTTGGAGGGTTGTGTGTCTATACTTTTCAATATTTCAAGGAGGTTTGGGGGTGGTGTAAAGTGATAGAAGTGGTTGGGATGTAAAAAGGCGAAGAATTGATGCGTGATTCCATATCTCTCATCTCCCACTACAAATGGTAAAGACCAAATTTTCATCTCCCTCTCCAAAGCCTTCGAATTTGCCCCTCAGTCTCTCTCGTTACAAATCTCAATTCAAATGACCCTATTCCTCAAAGGAAGATCAAAGAGATGCTATGAAAAAGCAAAATCATATTCAAAAGAGGGTTGAATACTATGTTGAGAGGATTAGTTTGACCTCCGAGCTAGCATACATTTCGGATGAGAAAGAATCTGATGGAAAGGGGGAGCTCGATGCTCAATACCGTGAGGAGCCGGATGAGGATGACAATTATGTGTGGTTGAGTCGGTGGTAGTAGTTTTTGTAGGTCTTATCGAGTAGTTGTTCTTTATATTTTCTTCGTAACTTTGTTCAGTGCTTGGCCGATATATGGCCATACCTTGGGTAGTTTAGGGTTGGTAGTGGCCAAGGGATAGTTAATCCGAGCTAGTATATGACCACTACATTTTTGTAGTCCCTTTCGCTTTGTCTCCAAGGTCGTTATAAGCTAATAAAGTCCTCCGTTGATCTTTTGTACGCTAATTAACTTCATTTGATGCATGATTGATATTTATTGCTTTTTGAGTATGATTTGTTCCTTTGTCGTGCATAGTTGTGAATAATTAGCTTTTCGTTCTTTCTTAGAGCTCTTTTGATAGCATGCATAGCTTTTTGTCTCTGGCTATTGCATTTACTCGCTAGCGCTTGTCATGGGATGTATTTTGTATCTCACTTTGTGAAAAGTCGAATAAGAGTGTATCCTTGTGAGTTTTGGAGTTGAAACTCGATGTGATGCAGGCATGCTTGACTGCTCTAATATGGCATAGTTTGTTCGTCCTAGTTCATGGCATGTTTGTGCGTGGATTGCATGTACTCGAGTTTGAATGGGTGTTTTTGGACTCTTGCCTAGTTGTAGTAGTTGAGCATAATTTTTGCATCTTGAATCTTAGGAAGATTGCATAGTTTAGTTAAATGTATTTTGTTTTAGTTTGCTAGGGACTAGCAAAGTTCAAGTTGGGGGGTGTGATGAGCACCCAATATTGCAGATATTTGGTGCGACTAGTCCCGTTTTATGTTATTTTAACTTATGTTTATTTAGCTGTTATTCGATATTACTCGTAAGGTAGTTTGTTTAGTGTTTTCAGGTAAACTATGTAAATAAGGCGCATTTCAACGCCATGGATGGCCCAAGTGCTTTCAAGTACCCGAAGACCCTGTCGGCCCCTGAAAATCTGTCTAAGTATGGAAAAATGACTTTCTGACAAAGTTCTGATTTTCGAGATAAAAAATGGCGGTAATTGATCCTTGAATTTTTCTAAGAGTAACTACAAAGTTGCAAGGTTTTATTCGAATAGCAAGGTCATGTTTTGAGCCATTTTCTCTTGTGAAAAACGTGCAGTTTTCCATTTTACACTAAAAGTGAGGGGTTGACATTTTGATTTAATTAGAATCATGAAATTCTGGTAATGCCATTGTTTCCAAATGGGGGGTACTTTCTTATTTTCATTAAATAAATTAAAGTAAAGGAAAGGTAAAAGAAAGGTTTAAAATGTAGCCTTTACTTAAGTTTAGAGAATGAAAATAAGATGCTGAAGAGCTGGGAAGCTGCTGGGAGTTGTCTGCTGAAGCTGAGGCCAGGATGCAGGGATAACAATGGAGTATCGATACGGTTCTTGGAGTATCGATACGGTTTTAAAACAGTGGGTTTTCCAGCCTTCAGCGTATCGATACGGATATCAGCGTATCGATACGGTTTTGAGTGTATCGATACGGGTCGTCTACGGAGAATCCTGGGTTGCAGCCAAAACTGCTTGGTATCGATACGATTATTGGAGTATCGATACGGGAGGCTTACCGACTTACTTCTTGACAGCTTTTAACTTTCCATAAGTGGCAACTTTCTACTTTTGGTGTATTTCTGGATATTTTGGAGGAGAGAGGTAGTCTTTTTGTATAAATACTCTTCTCTCTCTCACTTGTAAAGGGGGAAGTAGTTAGTTTAGGCTTTAAGTTCCATTGTTGTCTTCCAAGCTTTCTTAGTTAATTTCCTTAAGAACTCAAGTAAGTACTTCTTGTTTGTTAATTTTCCGTTTATTAATGTTGTAGCTACGGACTAGATCTTTACATAAATCAAGTTATTTCCGTTTTTATCGGTTAATCATGTTTTCATTTCCTAGCATAATTTCTAGTCTTTTAGCTATGTATGAGTAGTTTCTTGGGTAAGTCTCGGGGTAATCTTTCCCGATGACTTAGGTGGTTATTTGGTTCTCAAACCTTCGGGCTTAAAATCATGATTTTCGGAATTGGATTAACTTAGCCATTTCGGTCTAAGCAAGGGGTGTTAACTCCTTAGTACGTCGTTTAGTCAAGCGGTCTTGGCAAGCGACGTACGAGGGCTTGTGGCCTCCTGCGTGTTAGATACATTAGCAAAAATAGGTTGGTTTAGTTCCGTTTAATCACATCTTTTGTTAAATGAAACCGTTAAAGCTAAATCCTCCGAGCGAGAGCGCGCGGTCGTGTCTCTCGTTTGAGTTATAATTGAGAACCGATAGCGGCCTTTGTCAAGGGAAAGACGATCCCTAGACTTGCCTCTTTTAGTTTATTAGACTCATTTCTAGTCTTTTCCTTAGTTTTCACTTTTAAAGCAAAACCAAGTTGGCCGTCTTGAACGCCGGATTCCACCATATAATACCTACAATCCGATTAAGCTATATTCGAATTCTCTGTGGGTACGATCCCGGACTTTCCGGTTATTATGCTATCGACGACCTAGCCCTACGCTTGGGGTTTTATTCAACCGTATTTGAAGGCGAAGTTGAAGGCTAAGCAATGATCAGCCATATCATCAACGACGGTCAGCCGTATCGTCCTTCTCAATCCAACGATGGTCAGCCATATCATCAACGACAATCAGCCATCACCTGTCTCTATCCATTCAGTGATGACAACCTACCATGTCGCCTGTCTCTACCCATTCAGCGACGACAATCAACCACATCGCCTGTCTCTGTCCATTCAGCGATGACATCCAACCACATCGCCTGTCTCTGTCCAGTCAGCGATGACAACCGGCCATATCGTCCGTGTTCGCCCCGATCAACAATGATTAGGATATCGTACGATGGTCCGCCCATTCGCAACTAGTTGTTCCCCAGGAGAGTCCGCCTCGGCCTGCCCCAAACGACTACCTCTACATCAGTCTAGCTCCACGTGCATCTTCTAGCAGGCTTATTGCTCTGTCTCGGATGGTCTTTGATAAGGAGATTGGCTATGATTCCCAACAGATGGAATTCAACCTGCCTGACATGACCTACCCGTATTTGTTGAAATACTTTGTGCTGAGGATAACTTGATCCCTATCAACGATGGCCTGCCCCGTCCATGTTTGCAACGACAGCCAGTCCTGTCCAAATTCGATCAACAACCGGCGATTCATTCGTCCACTTCTACTTCCATCCCTTGCAATGGACAGCCAGTCCATTCCACCGATCAGGTTCCTTAAGTTTACTTGTCTACTTTGCTAGTATGTTTTGCTCTGGATTGCCTTGAGGGGTGTCTAGAATTCTTTGACGTTACTTGTACCAAGTCGATGGTGCTTCAAGTGCCGTCAAAGAGGGGCTACTCTAGACACCGCAATCTGGGCTTCCAGATTAGTTTACTTACGGTTTTTGATTCCCCGATGATGAAATGGGTCAAGAACACCCTGGGAATGATAGCGTGTTTGAGCTTTGAGTGTTTGCAAAATCCTTGAACCTAACTTAGCCTAAAGCCACTTCAAAAACCAAAAACCCTACTGACCCGTGCCAGGACGTAACCATCCCGCGCCGAGGTGCACCATCGTGCGCCAGACTCACTCCATCGCGCGACAGTGCACCAGGGCGCACCATCGCGCAACAGACTGACTCCGTCGCACGACGGTCCAACCTACCACCAATCTTTCTTGAGATGGGCAGTTGGCCACCAATGCAACTCTCAGCAAGCCTCGTGGACTGGCTGAACTCCTCTCCTGGCACCAACCAGATTCACCCCCTCTCCCTATTTATACCCCCCATTTGTTCTCTTTCAAAGGGTTAACAAAAATTGGCATTCAAAGGTTTACACCCTAAGCACCATAAAGAGCATAGCTTGTTCTTGTTCAACTAAAACACCTCAAACAACCTCAACCTCAATTCAAAGCTCAAACACCTTTCAAAACTCAAGAACCGAAGGTATAGCTTACCTTTGTTCTGCTCTTTGTTCTGATCCCTGAGGGGGGCTGGCAGGGCCAAGGCTGGTAATCAATACTAGTCCTGGTCCAAAAGCTGGCAATGTTTCAAAAATCGTCATAGTAGGAACCAACGCGCGATGGTCCCACTCTCGTGCGCGACTGTCTCAGTCCAACGCGCGATGGACCATGTGGGGATTGGTGTCCTACTGTTTTGTATTTATTTACATATAGATCACTCTGCAAGCATGTAAAAAATCAGTTTACTGCTTTCATTTGTTAGAGCAGCTAGTTTGTAGTTAATTTTCATTTCTGCTATTTTGGAGTACCCATGGGATCATTCTGGACCTGTCCCAGAACCCATAAATGTGTAAACCAAGCACTGGTCTGGTTGCGCCAGGGCGCGACCATCGCGCGCCAAAGCGCACCATTGCACGCCAGACTGGCTCCATCGCGCGCCAAGGCGCACCCTCGCGCGACAGAGTGAGTCCATCGCGTGACAATTTGCCTCTGACCTGTGAATGGCCTTGCACGGGTAGCTTGGCCTTAGGCCATTATTTTGTTCCCACACTGTTTATGGGGTGTTTTATTAATTTGTATGGCTTTTCAGCCTTTAAACTGTATATAATGCTGCTATATGAACTGCGTGGTTTGTCCTGGATGTGCACCGGTCCTTCCAGAGCCCAGAGAGTTTGAAAATAAGAGCTGTGGGTTTGAGCTCACCGGCGCGCGCTTGTCTTGGAATTATGCGCGCAAGAATAAACAACATGCAGTGACTTGTTCAGTGCACACTGGTTTCTTCCTGCGCACGTCACTCCAAAACAGGGGCCTCCCAGTTTGTTTAAATTCCCACAGCAGTCTGTTCTCATCCTATACTAACTGCTCATCCATGCTATCATTCACATCTTGCAAACATGTTACAGTTTTAATCCCCGATTAACTGTTCCCCCGCCTTTATTGGCTAAGAATTGATTAATGAAATAGAATCGCAAAACAAACATTTTTCGCGAATGCCTAAGTAGAGACCGATCTCCGGGTTGGGCGAGAGGGGTGCCTTAAAACCCTTCCCCTCTCATAAGCTGGCTCCTGAACCCAGATATGGTTATGACGGACTGGTTCCTTAATTTTTTCAAATCAAACAGCGCGGCAAGTGCTTCGAAATACGGTTCCTTAGGTGTCGGACCTTCAAACCGAGTGGCGACTCTGTATTTTTTGCGAGCGCTCGTCATCCAGCTTAAAGCTCTCCCGCGAACCGGCATTTTTCTCTTTTCGGGAAGGGAACGGAATCCTTTTTCTGAAAAGAAAAAGGGGCACGCATGCCCACATACGGGTTGTAAAATTCATTGTTATTAGTAAGGTTGAGGGGGATAATAATGGGTAGTACCCAACTTCAAGGCATTTGGTCAAGTGAGTATGAGAAAACAAATAAATGATTCACCTCCATAAAGTCTCATGAACGAATCTCACAGAGGCCAAAAACTCCAAATCTTGGTGCCCCTAGAGGATTTGTCTAGTCATTAATTAACTCCAGAGCCTCGGAATTAGTTGAAATAATATACTATTAGTACCCATCCCGATCTCAAATTAAATATAGCTCGTTTTTATTTTTTAAATTTTAGATTCATCTTAATAATATTAAGGCATAAATTAGTTACGGGAGCAAGAGAAGAACACATGCACCTATGACCTACCTAATTTTTTTTATTTGCACGTAATCTTTTTGTAGCCGACCAAAAAAAAAATCCCTCTCCTTGTAGCCAACCAAAAAATAAATAAAAACCTTTCACCTACCTAATTTAAATTTTTAAAAGGAAATGAGGGTGGTATTTTTTTTATTAAAAAATAGTATAACAAACAATATTTATGGGTAGTTTAGGAAATCGTGGTGAAAATTAATATTTTGTGAGTACCCATAAACACAACCCATAAATATTGTTTGTTATTGGTTAGATGCAAGTAGATCCTACCCTGTGGGTACCTGTCTTAGTTTGGAGAGTTCTAGTGCTTTTATATATGCAAAGGCTGATTTTGGTTCGTAACAGGTTTTTCGAACTAAAACCAAGGTATACCTCCCGCTACCCGCGTGACCGCAGAGCAACAGTTGAATTGTAGAATGACTTATCATTGTCGAAGGTTGTAGGGCATTCGGAGTCCTCGGGCTTCGGTAAACAGTGTCGGATTGCCAAAACGCTCCAATGAGGCTATCCCACATCGATGTAAATGAGAAATGCTAAGATTGATTAAAAGAAAAAGAATCACAAAATCGCAATATGTCTTTTTAAATTTGGCTCACTTTATTTAATCAATCTTTAGAGAAAACAACACAAGCAAACAATCGAAAAAGTCCCAGATTAGATTGGCTAGACACAGAGGTCCTATTAAATTACCATTCTTCTCTTTGGCAACGCGAAGCTCATCGTTTTGACAGACTTTTAAGGGATTGTTCCTAAGTGTTTTAAACTCTAAGTATAGATCAATATTGGTTCGATCCCTAGCAGAGTCGCCACTATGGGCAACGTGCCCTAAAAGATTTCGTTCTTTGAGAGGCCAAATCGAGAGAGCGCTAGTGGGACGAGCGCTCAATTCAGAGTCGCCACTTTGGTTTGAAGGTTCGACACCCAAGGAACCGAACTTGAAACACCTTATACGCTGTTTGATTGGAAAAGGTGAAGCACCAGTCCTTCATAACCATATCTTGGTTCAGGAGCAAGGTTACAAGAAGGGCAGGGTTTTAAGGCACCCCTCTCGCCCAATCTAGAGATCGGTCTCTACTTAGGCATTTTGTGAAAAGTTTCGATATTCTTCTTTTATTAATAAATTTTTTGCCAATTAGGGCAGGGGAAGAGTTTGAAATGGGGATTAAAACTGTAACACTTTGCAAGATGTGATCATTGACATGGATAGTGTCACGGGGCTGTTTTTCTCCTAGAAATTTACCCGTGATGGCACCAAGTACGCCAGCACTTGGTCTCAGCCAAACTAGTGTTTACTCACACACCCGACAAGTTTGAACGTCTAGAAACACACACAAGAGTTACGGGAACCGTCCCAACCTTTATTAAGCACCAACTTACAAAGGAAACACTCTAGAGCCTAGACAGAACATCCCTCCGCCTTAGGCTACGAAAATGCCTTGCCTAAATAGGCTTACAATCATAAAAACGTGGCCACTAAGTACATGAGATCATGGGGCCAACCCATGATCTTGCAGCTGACACCCCCAACTGCCCTAGGGCTATGCTGGCTCGCCCAGAATCTGCCAGCACACTGAATTCTGAAACTGCCTGGCTGTAACTGCCGATAACTGCTCGTTTCTGCCTTTGACACCTGTCCCATGCTGCCAGCACCATAAGCAGCCCGTTTCCTGCCTTGGACACCTGTCCCATGCTCCCAGCAACATGTGCAGAATGCTGTTAACCGTCAATAACCGTTTTGCCCGAGCCAACTCACGTCTGCCTGGCCAATCTCGTGATCCAACCCCAGCTTCCCAATACTTAGCTGTTTTCCTCGATTGCCTTGTCCCACAAGCCTGCTTCCCATTTAGCATCCATGCCTCGATATCATCGGGCCTTCACGTGCATCACGACTGCCACTTGTCTAAGGGACTAGTGCCGACACCAACCGACACCATCGGGTCACCTTGTAAAGACATGCCTGCCTCATGCCTTTGTTTCTACCGGTTGGCTAGGGTGCAAGGTGCCACCGCTAGCCAAGCTTAGCAAACCTTGACTCTCAAGGTGCTAACAGATAGCATGATGCGATAGGCAATAAATGAGATAAAAGACAAGAAACTGCTGAAAATAGCCAAAACAGTACACTTTACGAAAATTGGCATGAATAGTGGCCAACTTGCATGCAATGATCTACGTGCATGCAAGCCAACCTATGCACGCCAATCTCCCAATCGCGCGCGCATATTAGCTTGTTCCAACAACTTTGATTTTTATCCCTTCCTGGGCTCTGGAAGGACCAGTGTTGACCCATGACCAAACCAAGCTATTTATATGTACAAATGGACTATAAGATTACAACAGAATGATTGTAAAAATGAAATACACTCCATAAACGGCGTTGGAAAATTAAACAAGGGCCTAAGGCCTAGTTACCCATGCAAAGCCAGCTACTGGAAATGGGTCGACCTGTGCGCGCCTATCTAGGAACAGCATGCGCCTGTTCTGACTGAACTTCTAGTAGACGATGTTGCATGCCTGGATTCTGAGAAATATTCAAAAGCCACCCAGGGGTATTCCAACTAAACAGAAAGGCATGTTGTGCTAAAACTACCAATTTTAACATGTAAAGTAGCAAACAAGTTTTAACATGCATCAAAGTGATCAAATGGCAAACAAAACATAAAAGAACCAAAACCCCTGTCGCCATGCAGATCTGAGTGCCGCCAAGGATTGGCGTGCGCGTACAGCCGATCGACGTGCGCTGGTTTGAAGGCCAACATGGTTCTTGAAACCCTGCCAGCTTTAGGATCAGGACTGGTACAGGTTACCAGCCTTGGTCCTGCCAGCCCCCCTAAGGGATCAAATAGGAAAACTGTAATTGTTTATACCTTTGCTTGAAGTTTGAAAATGGATTTGATGTGGATGATTGGAGGTTGAAAATGTAATTTGAAGTGGTTGTTTGAGTGGAAGTGAGGAGTGTATGCCTTGAATGCAAATCCCACGACTGGGTTCCACCAATACCCATTTGTTTCTTCGAAGACGGGCGGGCTGTTCCACTGGTGTCCGATTTTCACATGGGCGAGTTGTGATCTTTATGGTTTATTGTAGTAGTCACACTTAGCTATTTTTGATGTCTTCCAAGTGTTTGACATATTAGGTAAAAATGCAATTATATTATTATGGCTTAGCCTTGTCTAAAAAGAATTAAAATTCAGTTAGGAAGCCACCATTGAAATTGAAATTGAAATTGAAATTCAATATAAACACAAAATTCATGTGAATGTGTAGTTTATAAAAAAAAAATCTAAAGTTTGTCCATAATGTTACAATCTGCAGGTTGTGAAAATTTTCATAAAAATACAAAGCATACACTACAATAAAAAACACTATTGGCCACTAAATTTATTGGCTAAAACTAACTTGTTCACCCCAAAATAATCATTTGGTGACCAACAACTAATTTTGATTGGCAAAAGATCTGTTGTCATATTTTTAAAATTTTTTAAACAATATTTATGTATTTACTTTTATATATTTTAATATCATGTTAATTGCATTTCAAAAAATTTAGCAAATCTTAAGGAAAAAAAAAAGTTTTCTCACTCTAGGAAGTAAGTATAAATATTTTTGTTTTCTTGGTATAACAAAAGTTCTTGGCTAGGGTAGTAGTAAGGGCTTGGGAAATCAACCAAGGGTGCGTGGGTTCGAAATTTGACAATGACAATAAAAGAGGGTCTAGTAGATACAAAGAAAAGAACACGCGCATTAGTTTTCCATCTCAGTTTATGGTGTGATCATTTTGAATTTTCAATCATGGTTATAGACTATGATCTAAAGTGACATATGATCACACTTAATAAGTGTGGTCATTTTGAACTTTTAAGCACGTTTATTATCGTGATTTAAAGTATTGGATTTACAATCACACCCAAAAAACATCACGCCCAAGAGAAACAATCACGGCTTATAACCATAATAAAAGAGAAACGATCATGCCTTTCGGCGGTGATTGTTTCTCTCTTTCAATAACGATTTATAACCGTGATAAAAGAGAGTGACTTACAATCACACCCAAATCCATCACGATAGCAGGAGTGTGATGAAAAACTTACAATCACGGCCAATAGCTGTGATCTTTATGGTTTATTATAGTGGTGCCCTGATCATCACAAAAATCAGCTGACAAAAAGGTAAAAGGGACAGGTATTGATCGGTGCGCGTGGATCCTAGACAGACGAGCGCGTGTCCCACCAACCACCGTGCTGGTCAACAGTTTGACCTTTGACCATCACCTGGCAAGTTGACCAACGCGCGCTTATTCCAAATCGACGAGCTCAAGTCAATCCTCGGATAGGGTTTAAGGTTTAAGGCTCAAAAGGGGTTCCAAACACTCCAAGTTCAAATTCTTTTCATACTCAAAACTGCTTTTGTTCCAATTCATCATCGGCAAAATAAGAAACTGAAAAACGAAGTAAATCAATTATTTTCAAGTCAAATAGATGTTCTCAAATTCCAAAGCCAATTTCATTTACGTTCAGAACCGAACCATCTATTGAGAATTAAGAACCCAAACAAGAGGAGGTCTGGCACTAATTATTATAACTATATATTAGAGGTAGCAAATGGACGGGTTTGGGCAAGTTTGAGCAGGTTGAAACGGGTCGTGGGTCAAATATGGAAGGATCAAATATTAGTCAAATAGTAAACGGGTTTAAACGGGTCGGGTAAAATATGGGTCAAGTCAAACCCACAGCCGCCTGACCCAACCCGTTTATCTTTTTCTTTTTTTTTTCCCTGTCTTCTCCCCCGTCCTCATTTCCCCTTTCTTCTTTTCCTTTTTTACTGTCTTCCCCCGGAGAGATTTTTCAATGCTGAGCGGGTATATCCCACGTGGTACCAGCTCAGCGCATCCGAGCTGTCCGATACACTTTTGGATGACTCATATTGAAATCCTCTCTCTCCTCTCACCGGCCTGAACACTTTCTCTCTCCTTTTCTCTCTCCAAATTTGAGATGTTCAAAAACGAAATGGACAGCTCGGATGCGCGAGTGGGCACCACATGGAACTCGGTTAGCACTGAAAAATACATTTTTTTAAGGAAAAATTCTCACTTTATTCATAAAATAAATTAAAGATCAGAAGTTTACTCGAGTATTTGAATCGGTATTCATGACGATGGTGCTGAATCTCCCTTCTTCAGTCATTTCCACCGTCTTCAAACATAGGAGCGAAGCTCTGTCGTCGACGGACGTGGAGATCTCCGAGTACACCAACACCGGCTTCGGATGCGTTTAGATTAAAAATTGAGTAACTTTTTTTTTATTTAATTTTTTTTTTTTGCATTTGTTTATTTTGCGTCAAACTTTTGTAATTTATTATTTCATCTCAACGAGAGGAATTGAAAAAGTAGGTTTTACGGAGGCCAATTGCACACGTCCAAAGTGTTTTTGGACGTTCCATATTGAAAATCAATTATGACCGGTAACAATTAATTATGACTGGTCATAATTGAAAATGAATCTCAGCAAATTGATTGTGCGAATGGAATTAGAGATTGAATTAACTAAAAAAGCTTTAGTTAAATTTCAGTTTTTACTTTTTATTGATCAGCTTAAGCTTCAGTTTTTTTCGAGTTTAAAAATAAAATTTTGACCTGCAGTTGAATCAGTTTTGTTTTGGTGCTCGGTGCATGCTGAGAGTGAGCACGTGGAACTCTACGGTTGTTTCAGGATAATAAAAGAAAAAAGGGGATTAATTTAGCTTAACAATAGTTAAGGGGTCTTTTAATTCCAACCCATATTAAACTCATTTTCAACCCATCTAAACCTATGTAAATATGGGTTGAGATAGGTTCAACCCAAATCAACCCATTATATAATATGGGCGGATTGGGTTGGGTTATAACTTATGAATGGGCAGATTTGGACGGGTTAAAAAATATGGGTTGAGATTGTCACCTCTATTATATATTATAAGGTGAGTGCTATGCAAAGTTAATTATTCTGTAGTTGTTTTACGCGTAATCCTACTCGGGTAATACTAATATTTTTAGTGTAAATTTGCACCTCCCCACATAAATATTACCGGACTATTTTGAGTTCATGCATTCTTCGGGTTTGCTTTTTGGTAGGAGTATATTATTTTGTTTGATAAGACCGATGCCCGATTGATACGGCAGCACATGGCAAGAAAATTGTAAGTGTAAAAGCGATTTAACAAAATTTCCAAATTCAAGGATCCGAAAATCCACTTGCTTTAGGATCCGAAAATCCGCTTGTTTCAATGTATAATGAGAAGAAATATAAGGTTGTCAAAACAAGCGGCAGCTAAAACGGAATTTACTATCAAAAGTTATTAGCGATCTAAATATTAATATAAACTGAAAAATACTGTAGACCTTTTGGAAGGCTAAACATTATTGAACGGCCAAAAAGCATCGTTGGTAATTTTTCAAAGGAAATATCAGTATTGATAAGCGGGTCATTTCGCTTCAACCCTATGGTCCATGGGTCATTTTGCCATTGCACTCCGCCTCCAGTTTGGTTTGGACTTTGCTCGGTCCAGTCGCTCAAGGAACATAGACGCGACCCGAGCGACAAAGAGAATACATAATTCAATTCTATATCACTCATACGTGAAATTAATCCTTGCTTAAATGCATTTATATACATAGGAATAACACAGAATGTAACTCATCCACTAGTTTAATTCTCATTTTTTCACCAGTTCGTAATAAACTCACCTATATCCCACTAACAAATTTGATCAAAGTGTAAACCCCACAATATTTAATATGAACAAGTTTAATTGTTTAATTTTTATATTTACTTTTACTCACCCTAGCCTACAAGATCGAAACAGGTTTATTTAATTGTTGGCAATGGCAGAACCTAAAAAACCCTTATCCCCATTTTAAGCACCAAATAGCTGGGCTCTTTTTTGTCGGAAACTTCATTGACGTAGCACATAATTTTCTGTATCCAGTTCATTGAATTGTACTTCCCTTTTTATTATTCGTTCAGAATTTATGTGGAATGGAATCGATGTGTCATGCATTAAGTTTTCCAAAAAATGGCTCGAGCTCTTATCAGGCCCAATTTCCAAACGACCTTAATTGAATCCAAAGTGCTCGAGTGAAACTCTCAATGTGTGGACAAAGTCCTCGAGCGAAACTCAAAGCTCTCTCGAGAATTTCAATGTGCTCAAGCGACTTTGGCGATGTTGCGCTCATGATTTTTCCTTGCATTAGCCAACCTAAGAGGGTCGTCTGAGAGGAAGGAAGTGATCTAAGCTCATTGTATATGCGGGCAACATGCCCTTTAAAAAAGGATTCCGTTCCTTTTTAAAATGCCGGATCGAGGAGCGGTAAGCAGGACGAACGCTCGTAATTCAGAGAGTTGCCACTTTGGTTTGAAGGTCCAACACCCAAAGAACCGAATTCGAAACGTTAGTTGCGCTGTTTGATTTGAAAAAGGTGAAAGCACCAGTCCGTCATAACCATATCTGGGTTCAGGAGCCAGGCTACGAGAGAGGAAGGGTTTTAAGGCACCTATCTCGCCCAATCCGGAGATCGGTCTCTATTTAGGTATTTGCGAAAGATGATTGCGATTTTGTTTGATTAATCAATTCTTTAGCCATTTAGGGGCGGGGAACAGTTTAATGGGGGTTAAAGCTATAACACGATTTGCAGGATATGATTGATAGCATGGATGCAAAAGTAGTAAATAGGGTAAAGGCCAGATTCTGTTTAACAGAGCCAACCCGACGCACTGTATTGAATTGACGTGCACAAGAAAGAATCTACATGCACTGATCCAGTTCACGTGGATCACTGCATATGATTCACACCTGCGCGCGTGAATTCCATACTTCACGCGCGTGTTTGCTCTACTTACAGCCTCTGCTTTTACCCTCTTCTGGGCTCTAGAAGGATCAATGCTCACCCAGGACAAACCAAGCAGTTATAGGCAGTTACTATACAATTCTAAGCAGTTTAACGGCTGAAAAAGTCCTACAAATTAACAAAACACCCCATAAACAGTATGAGGATAAAACAAAGGCTTGAGGCCAAGTTACCCATGCAAAGACCACTCATTGGTCAGAGGACAACTTGCGCGCGTAGATACACTACAGGCGCGCGTTGGTTTAAGCTCTCAAACCAGTATTTGGTTTTACATGTTTCTGGGTTCTGGGATATATCCAGAATGATCCCAGGAGTACTCCATAACAACAGATATGCATATTGAAATACATGTAGCATTTCTAACAAAGGAAAACAGTAAACTGGTTATTTACACGGTTTCAGTGGCCTATATATAAGTAAATACATAAAACAGGAAGACACCAATCCCACCCAAATCCGTGCGCAAAGCCACGGAGTGGCGCGCGCGTATATGGGATTGACGCGCACTGGTTCTTACCACAACGGTTTTTGAAACCTTGCCAGTTTTAGGGTCAGGACTGATATTGATTACCAGCTTTGACCCTGCCAGCCCCCCTCGGGGATCAAAACAGGAAACAGTAGGTATGTTATACCTAGATTGAGTTTGAAAGAGGTTGAGCTTTGATGTTTGAGGCTTGATTGAGGTGTTGGGAGGAGGAAGAACAAGCTATGTTCTTGAGTGCCCTTGTATCTCTTTGGTTTGCAAAGAAAAAGACAAGGTTATGGCCAAAATGGTAACTCAAGGTGTGTGAATTTGTAACTTTCTTTTTTTGAACCCCTTTAATGGATGAAGCATGGGGGATATATATATATATATATATATATATATATATATATATATATATATATATATATATATATATATATATATAGGGAGAGATGAGGTAGGTATGGTGGCAAAGAGAGGAATTCACCCAGTCCACGAAGCTGACTGAGGTTGCATTGGTGGCCAAGTTTCTTCTTTAAGAAAGGTTGGTGGGGACAGGCTTGGAGCCTCGGTGCGTGCGGGTTGCGCCTCGGCGAGCGCGTGTCAAACCAACCCGTGTATGGGTCAACAGTCAAGCTTTGACTATTGACCACACCAAGCAATTTGACCCACGCTCACAGGTCCTAAACCCGTGCACGCGAGTCAAACCAACACAAGTGTTGGTCAAAGGCCAAGATTTGACTGTTGACCAACACCTGCCAATTTGACCTGCGAACGCTAGTTCTCTACCAACGCGTGCCAGTAGGTTTTTTTGCTTTTTGAAGTGGCTTAGGATGAGGTTAAGTTCAAGGGTTTTGCAAACACTCAAAACTCAAGCACTTAGCATTCCCAATGGTGTTGTTGATCCGTTTCATCATCGGGGAATCAAATACCATAAGTAAACTAATCTGGAAGCCCAGATTATGGTGTCTACAGTAGCCCCTTTTTTACGGCACTTGAAGTATCATCGACTTGGTACAAGTAACGTTACTGATTTCTAGACACCCCTCAAGGCAATCCAGAGCAGAACATACTAGCAAAGTAGACTAGTAAACTTTACGAAACTTGATTGGTGAAATGGACGGGCTGTCCATTGCCGGGGATGAAAGTAGAAGTGGACGAGTGAATTGCCGCTTGTTGGTCGAATTTGGACAGGACAGGGTGTCGTTGCAGATTTTGACGAGGTAGGCCGTCGTTGCTGGGGATCAAGCTATCCTCGGCACAAAGAATTCCAACAATCACGGGTAGGTCGTGTCAGGCAGGTTGAATTCCATCTGTTGGGAATCAGAGCCAATCTCCTATCAAAGCTGAAGTAGAGGTAGAGGTAGTCGTTTGGGGCTGGCCAAGGCGAACTCTCCTCAGGAACAATTAGTTATGGATGGGTGAACCATCGAACCATATTCTGATTGTTGTTGAGGGATTAAACACAAACGATGTGACTAATCGTCGTTGTTGGACAACATGGCTGACCGTCGTTGATGATATGGCTGATCATCGTTGAATGGAGATGGACGATATGGCTGATCGTTGTTGATGATATGGCTAATCATTGCTGAAGTAGATAGACGATATGGCTGACTGTGTTGATGATATGGCTGACCATCGTTGATGTAGATGGACGATATGGCTGACCGTTGTTGATGATATGGCTGACCATCGTTGATGTATATGGACGATATGGCTGACCGTCGTTGGTGATATGGCTGACCATCGTTGTAAATTGGACAGGACTGGCTGTCGTTGATTTGTTCCGTAGGAAATTTTATCGCATCCTGCTATGAGAACAAAACCGCAAGAGACTGCATCGCATCCTTCGAAAAACAAGTCGAGAGTTAGGGAGATTTCCATTGCCTCCGCTAACCAATGATGACCAAAACCGCAGGAGATTGCATCTCATCCTTCGGCAAACAAAGACTTGATGGAAACCATTCGGGCATAAACTCTCACAAACTGGCCACCTTCCTATTTTCAACAGTTGATATACATATATGCAAAGATGTATGCTATATGAATACACAAACTGAAAAAGCAGACCTTAGCTAAGGGCGGCTCCTAGAAGGACAACGATGCTTAAGGACTATCTCTGAGCCCCAGTACTTTACTGTTTTTTGCCTTGGACATGCACACCCAGATAGATAGACGCTTGAGTGGGACGGTGTGCCCCAGTTGACATTTAGCGATGGCATTAGGCCTGTGTGCCCGTTCTTCGATGCTTGGGCAGACGTGCCCCAGAGATATGCTTTGCTTGGCCTTGGACTGATGTGCTCTTGCCGTCCACGAGATTCTACTGCTTGTAGATTACAGAAGTTAGGGTAGCAATGTAAAAATTGCATTTTTCTAGTTTATTGACATATAAATCATGCGCTAATATCTAATTTGCATTGACAAGTGAATTGAGTCGATAGACAAATATGCGCACAAGCACAAACTGGCTTAGCTCAAACTAAAAGGGAGAAAGATCCCTAGGATACGGTGTGGATCCTTAGACACATGGAAAATAATAAAACTTTGGGCATTAACGTGCCAATACTCAAATATAGCCCTTTAGATAGGAGAAACTGACACTTGTGTAAGATTAAACAGGTGTAAAATGACCTGTACAAACCGAATAAAATCAGCAAAAGCATCCCGAAACGAGTATGGATTGAAAAGCTGGAAAAATGTCGCAAAGATGGACATAAGACGCAAATTATGACTCATATAGGCCTAGACTGAACCGACACCCCAGTGCAATCACATGAGGTCCATATGACCTGCATAGTATGACAAAACTTGGCAAAAGCCCCTTGAATGACATTCAAAAGTAGTAGTTGATTGCTATTGATTGTTGCTCGAAATGACTATGAACAACGCGCATAACTATGAACAAGCGCGCGTGAACCTCAAACTAGCGTGCGTGACTACAAGTCTGCTGCGGCTGCTTACACCAGACCTCGCTGAATTTAGAATAAATGGTGCGCCGTTAGGCCTCGCCAGCATTTTGTTCTATTTTTTATGCTTAAAATCTTTTAATGTTTTTGCTTAACTTTGAAATTGAAGTAGTAGTTGAAAATAAGATTGAAAGACAAAAGGTTTTCCCCCTTCCGCACAGATGAAGCTTATCTTCTTCTTGACCATGGCGATGCACTAAAACCTTGGATCAAATTGATAGATTATGACCGAGCCTCAAAGAGAAACTGCCTAAGTATCCCATTTTGGAAATCAGGTCAAAACGTAGTTCAGGCTAAGGTTCACTCGTGTGTTTTTACCTCATATTTTACGCTTTAAGTTTTGCCTAGAACCGCCCATTCGGATTTTCGGTCTAGCGGGCTTTCAAATTTTGCCTATTTATTTTTGCCTAGACCTCCTTCATAGGTTCTCAGTCTAGCAGGCTACTCTAACTTTTGCTTGGAACTGTCCACTCTTGTGGTTTTTAGTCCAACGAGATTCTCTCAGGGAAAAGGTAGCTTTGTGTTGATCCAGGTTAACCAAGGTATTTGAACTTGTTGCCATCGAGATCGATGACCTTTGGCCGCAGCTCCAGATAAAATGGCTTTGATAGCACAGTGTCCAGAGTGCTTCAGTTGACATGCCTCAACCCATGCCAACTTTGAACTTTCTAACTTGTGCTTGGCGGAACGCTGTTCCTGCAAACTTGAATATGGTATGAGGTGCTAGACCTTTTGAACTTTGCTTTACATGGTTTGGCACCTGGTAACAAAGGGATTCGATGTTTCTTTATCTCAAGATCAACGTCAGGGATGTCATTTGAGAGACCATGACAAAACATTGATGAATTCTTCAAGCCTGTCTGACCAGGCCCAATGCTCCTCTGGGGACAGTATTGAACCAACTTGAACCATTCAGAGGTCTACTTCATCTTTCCAGTTTATTCGAAAACTACTATTTCGATTAATAAGCTGAGTATGCCTTTCGTCTTCCTTTTCGGCAAGAGAACACATTTCTTTGGGGATGATCCCATCGAAATCTATCCCTTCGTCGTCAGGGTTGACACAGTTTATATAAAAGCCACCAAAGTATTTAGAAACAAGATAATGCATATCACGAAAACCCTCGGGGTTGCCAAGTACAACAAAAGACTCGAATTGAAAATAGAAGCTACGACATGGAGGGCCAAGAGGCACAAACTCTGACTCAAAGCTTGACTTAGACGATTTGACAGACACTGTGTCAGACTTAGACTCAAAAGTGTTAATACAAAATAGACGCGGTTTGAAAATGCAACTTTTATAGTTACCCTTGGCTTCCTCACAGTGAGGTAGGATCTAGAGGATGTCCGGCCCAAGTAACAGCATTTCGGCTTCCTCGGCTTCTTTGACCTAACCTACTCGGTGCTCACATGAACAATGAACCTCAACCCGTCAGTCCGCTCCTTTGTAAGCTCCTCATTACTGTCAATTCGAGTGTCGGTAGTGAAGACCTTAATTGCCCAACCTATAACCATCATGTTAATATTTGGTTCAAACCAGATGAATATGATTGGTTTGGGTTGGCTCTCTGGGACGATATAGTAGCTACGGTTGAATATGGTGGAACTAGGGTTGATTTGGGTGGAAGTGATAGACATCTAACCAACCAGAGGGTCAGAGTGGTGTTGAGCCAAGGAGTTGGAAATGACGTTGGGCTTTGGTGGAACTTGAGCCATGCCATAGTTAATGAGATCTTTAATCTCATGTCGAAGACGATAACATGCGTCAGTGGGATGGCCAGGCATTTGGTGAAAGCCACAGAAGAGGTGAGGCTTGTAACCAGAAGGTAGGACCTTTGACGAGGAAGTTGGGGTTCAAAGATTTGAAATGCTCAGACTTAACAAGTTTTTCCATCACTGCGGATAGAGGCACCTCGAAGACAAAGAAGCTCTGAGGTTGGGTTCGGGCCCGGAAGCTTTGGGTGTTTTAAATCTGATTGATGTCGGCGACATAGTTGTGGGAAACAACAGTGTCGTCCCCACTTGTAGCCGCATTGACATAAATGCTACTACCAAACAATGCACTACTATTTCCAGAGTAAGTCCTCGGCTTAGCTTTTTGAGTAGAGGAAGAAGAGGATTCCCCTTTTGAAAGAATTCCACTCTGCAGTGCATCCTCAATAGTTAAACTAGACTTAAAGAAAGTCTTGAAATTTGTAGATGCTTGAACCAACACAAGGTTCTTGGCATAGTCGGGAAAAAGATTGCGCGAGATGATGCGGAGTTGATCCCTCTCGCTTGGGCGATTAGTCATTAGGGCAGCTTTGGCTCTCCACCTCTTAACGAAATCCATAAAGGTCTCATTTGCTTTCATTTTGGTGGACTCCAACTCACGAGTAGTCATGCTAAACCGCACGGCATTTTGGTGCCACAAGGTTAATTCGTTTTCCTTGAAAATTGTTCAGGCCAGCCACCAATATCCCCCTCGGGAATCAAATATTCCAGTTGTTTTACAAAGAAAATCCGTTAGAATGTCGTGCCTTGGTTAAAAGGTGCTTTAATTTTCGTCCTCCGGGACTCGTCATAATTTTCATCCTCCGGGACTCGTCAAAGTTTTCGTCATCCTGGACTCGTCATAATTTTCGTCCTCCAGGACTCGCCATAATCTTCGTCCTCCGGGACTCGTCATAATCTTCGTCCTCCGGGACTCACCATAATTTTCGTCCTCCGGGATTCGTCATAATCCTCATCCCCCAAGATTTTCGTCCTCCAGGACTCATCATAATTTGCCCCTTGAGGGTTTGTCTTAAGTTTCGTCCCCCCGAGGGCTTTCTTTGTCTTAAATTTCACCCTCTGAGGGTTTGTCTCGAATTTCGCCCTCAAGGGCTTGTTTCACATATATACGGTTATTTGCATTTGTTCACGACACTTGACACTACAGGCACTCAATCTTCTCAAGATTGTCGCATGTATTGCATTGTCCCAATTGAACTACGTCGGTCTGATCCCTGCATACAGGGTATGTAGGCAGCTCCACGAGTGCGACTGCCATCATCATTTACTTCCATTGTTTCATACATTTTTGTCTCCGTTCAAAGACCTTAGAGCAACGGATTGGGATGCCTATTCTTTAAACGTTACTCGTACTAATCAATGGTATTCGAGTTCCATTAAAGAGGGACTACTGTAGACACCCCAATTTGGACCCCAGAGGTTCTTTGAATGTCCCAATGACGAAATAAAGGAAACAATGCCCTTGAGGGCTTGGATGAAGGACTCTCTCAACCCAAAAACCCAAAAGCCTAAAATATGACCAAGGACTCGGGACTGAATTCTTAGTACCGCACGGTACATCTCTACACCGCGCGGCATAGTGAATTCATTACGCCGTACGAGGTCATGAGGTCGATCGCACGGCATTTTGGATAATGTTTTGACTGGCACAGAAAGTTGTAGACTACGCCCATTTGAGCCACAGTTACAAGTTGGCTTAGCTAAAAAAACACTTCTAACCCGCCCAGAAAATACCTCTCCCATTTGAATTCAAAATACTTGGCTTTTGCCTATAAATACACCCCTTCACTCAAGAGAAAAGACCCTGAATTTTCTTTCTTTCTCATCATGCTTTCATACCCATTTCTCATTTCCAAGTGTTAAGAAAGTTGCTCTAAAGACATTCTCTAGGCACTTTCTTTCTCAAAATGCCCCGTTTTTCTCCTCACCATTAAAGTGAGCCTTTTACTCACTTTGAGATCCTACAAACCAAAACACCCAACAACCATTCATTCCCACATTTCCTTTTTCTTAACTGATCTTGTCCACACTCATCTATCAACATCCGTCTTCATTCAAGCTTAAGACCAAAGGTTAAAAAAAACCAAGTTTCCTTGGGATAGGCCCTGTCCTGATCCCTGAAGGAGCTCCTCTGCAGTCAGGCTTAACCCCTTTTGGTTAAATACTGACTTAAAAACCATTTTCAAAAACAAAAGTAGTCACTGTGCAGGATATACCACGCCGTACAGCATTCTGATAAGTCGCACGGCGTAGTATGTTCAAACTCACGGTCTTTTATTAATCTCTATTTATTTAAGTTAGATTATCTGGATCATGGCTGTCCATCATCAGGGTTACTTGTATTGCTGAAATATTGTCGTCAGTATCTTCAGAACAATACCATATCTACAAGCCATGTTTTATTTCCTAAACAAGGTCCTTTTGCTTTCTCAAATGATCAAATACATCAAAAGTTGTTTCTCGTTCATGGCTTGAAGAAAGGGGTGTCATTCTGAAGTAAGACAGTAGCTGGGTAATTTTGGATATCTTTGAAAGTTACGCACAGGATATCTAGAACACCGAACGCTGCGACGGGTACTGATGAATAGTCTGATAACAGAATAGGTAGGCCGCACGGTGTATCACAAGACCGTGCGCGGTACTGTGATAAGCCGTGTGATCATGGTTCTGATCTAGACAATCCGCTGTTTGGTTATTTCATTTCTTAATAGCATACTCTTATCATTCCTGTATAGATAGCACCAAGCGCAAGCCAACGTGATATATTTTCCCATGTCCCTTCCCCTCTTACTTGTTTGTTAAAGAGTTCTATTTTCCAAAAGATTTATGAAATTTTTTCCATTTTTTAAAATGTTTAATAGAGACCGGTTTTTACCGGGTGCTTTCCAACAAAACCTTTCCCGTTCATAACGTGGTTCCCGAATCCAAAATCTCGACGTTTTCGTTAGACCAGAAGCCTTTTTCAAAACAAACTCTCGATTTCTTGGATGATCCAACTCAAAATCCGGGCGGCAACCCTTCGAGCGCGCGTCGGGCGGGGAGCCCACAATAAGAATTCTAACCGGGGTTTGAACAATGACTTAGTAAACATGTCAACTAATTGAGCGCACTTGTAAACACAAATGGAGTAGCTTTCACACCACCAACTAACTTCTCACGCACCAAATGATAATCAACTTCAATATGCTTAGTCCTCTCATAAAATACCAGATTGGATGCAATGTGAATTGCTGCATGATTATCACAATACAAATTCATTGGCAATTGCACACTAAATCCTATCTCCTCTAGAAAAGATCGCAACCATACAACCTCATATGTCGTGTGGGTCATTGCTCTATACTCTGCCTCTGCACTAGACCGTGCAACCACTGTTTGTTTCTTACTCTTCCAGTTGACAAGGTTTCCACTAAGAAAAACACAATATCCTATAGTGGATCTCATGTCAGAAGATCCTCCTGGCCAATTAGAGTCAGTAAAAGCCTCAATACGTAAGTGACTATTAGCTCGATAAAACAAGCCACGTCCTGGATGAGCCTTAAGATACTGTACAATTCTAAGAACAGCCTCTCAACGTGGAAAACGAGGAGGAGACATAAACTAACTCACAATACTAACTGCGAATGAGATATCTGGACGTGTAATAGTAAAATAGTTCAATTTACCAACCAAGCGACGATATTGGTCAGGACTAGAGAATAGCTCCCCCTGATCAACACACAGTTTGACATTAGGATCCATAGGAGTATCGATAGGCTTCGACCCCAATAAACCAGTCTCATCTAGAATATCTAGCACATATTTTCTCTGCGATAAACTAATGCCATCTTTAGATCATGCAACCTTAATACCCAAGAAATATCGCAACCTTCCCAGATCTTTGGTATGAAACCGACTCTGTAGAATTACCTTCAACTCATCAATACCTTTTTTATTATCGCCCATAATAATAATATCATCCACATAAACAATCAATAATACTTTTACTTGGTCAGATGAGAGAGAAAAAACCGAATGATCAAACTGACAGCGACTCATCCCAAATTTCAAAACTGCATCACTGAATTTGCCAAACTAGGCCCGATGAGACTGTTTAAGATCATATAGTGCTTTACGAAGACGACATACCCGATTACGCTCCCCTTGTATAAAATAACTTAAAAATAGAAGACAACTCTGACATCTCTTTCATGAGATAAAGATACGTGACACGAGAGTAATCATCAACAAAGATAACATAATATTGGAAGCCAAAAACATTAGGAACATGCATTGGACCCCAAATATCAGAATGAATTAATTGAAAAGGACGAGACACACGACTCTCAACCCTAGGATAAAACGACACTCGATGATGTTTACTAAACTCACAGATTTCACATGACAAAACATTAACGGCTACATGAAGGTACCAGCCGCTTAAGGTTTTGAAGAGATGGATGACCAAGACGACAATGATGTTGATATGGTGTCACTGAAGACTGAAGGGCAACAAAGCAAGGGAGAACATCGTCGGTAAAGTAATACATGCCACCACGTTCAGTACCACCACCAATTTTCCTCCCCGTCTTGAGATCTTGAAGCACACAACCACGGGGAAGAATGTGACAGAGCAATTTAAAGATTTGGTAAATTTATTAACAGACATAAGGTTTAATGGAAAACGAGAAACATGTAATATGGAATCTAAAGTCAAAGGAAGAAGTGACAGAAATAGAACCTAAATCGGTAATATCAGTGGTAGAGCCATCGGCTAATGAAACACGAGATGGTTTATCTAGACCAATAGCCAGAGAGGATAATAGATGTACCAGTCATATGATCAGATGCACTAGAATAAATGACCCAAGGAATAGAAGAAAAAGAAGATGCAACATACGCAACGGAAGAACCTATCTAAGTCTAAGTTAGCGTTGCAATGGAGGAACCTGTCTGATGTGACACAAGGCGTTGGTGCTCTTCTGCGGAAATAGTCACTGTGGCATCAGCAGAATGAGTAACCGGCCGAGTAGAAGGCCAACCATGAAGATCCTAACAATACTCAACTGTATGATTGTTGCCATTACAATACGTGCAATGTCGAGGAACACAACCACGACTACGATTGCTACTGCCAGCTTGACCAAACTCATGGCTAACACAACGACTGCAAGAATTAGGGTAACGACCACCAAAATCCCTATCACTGAACCCATAATCTCGACCACGAAAATCGAAAGCAAACTCATCACTCTCCTCCATTGCACTGCATTAACAACCACCAATAAGAACCAATTAATAGAATCAACAACTATCAACAGATCACCAAACCAGACGATCACCCAACATCATCAACGGCACAAGATCATATGCGATCAACCAAATCGAAGATTACTCCGTCCACCAACAAGTCTACGACCAGAAACAAATCATGGAGCAATACTTGCTAATAACAATACTAAAATCAACATACCTCAATAATCCAAACATCCATACTACCGACGGTAACCAATCGAGAACACCAACCAATAGGCAACATAGACAGCAACAAATTGAGATTTAGATCGATACCTCATAAAACAACACATACATCGAGATGCATGTGACTGATCCCAACCGAACAAGGCTTGAAACATTAAACGAACAACAGGAGACAAATCTAGCTGCCAGCGAAAACCTTTCAGGCTATTTCGAACATAAATCGTGGGATTCTGGGCTATTTTGAACACGATTCAGGAGGTTTCAAACCATATTTAGGAGTTTTGAGAGTTGATTATAGTGTGAATGAGAGTCGATTCGGGCTCAATGGGGGGTGATTAAGGTTCGATTAGCGTTTTTCAGAAGTTCCAAAGGTTTTTCAGCAGTTTCGAATGGGTTTGGTGCATGGGGTTAGGGTATCGGAGGGGATTTTAGGGTGTATAGTGTTAGCGATGAACAGTACCACGATGAACAGTGTTCGCAGTGAACAGTGTCGCGGTGAACAGTAACAATATGTGGTGGGGCGTGGGTTACGATTATGATTAGGTTTAGGGTTGGACTAAGGGTGGCTCTAATACCATGTTGTTTGGGAGAATAAGAAAAGTGTATAGGTTGTTAATGAACCCTAACACAAACAACCATTATTTATATTAAGAAATAACTTGATACAAAACTTGTTTAACCAATGTGGGACAAAACTCATAACAACTATTTAAATATTCCAACAATATCATTGTTGTTTATTTTTCAAAAATCACATACCACAGTTTTTTTTTTTTATCATACATACCATAGATTCTGTTCAAAACTTAAAATTAAGGAATTTGACTCGGTCAATATCAGAGAATGTTCTAAGTCCATGACTTGTATTCTTTTTCCCCAAATTATTGTTTATTAATCCATGCACTAACGTTCACATTCCACATACTTCAATATTTTGTAATTGTTTTTCCTGTAATATGTTTAAAATCAGTTTTGAACAAACATTTTGGAGGTTTTTTTTTAATTTTACGCAAGAGTAACATTTTATTAAAGGAAAGGAGAGGACAGTCCAACCAAAAATTGGAATACATCAAAATGGAAATAGAGCCCATAACAATTAAAGCCCAAATACAACAATGAAGCCCAAATACTCCAAAAGGGACAAAGCCCTAGGACGTAGAAACCAAGAGGCCGAAAGGCACAAAACTTTAACTGTTTTTGTGATATGTTAATGAATGATTAACTTATGAAAACATATATTTTTTAGGATAGTTGTGTATGGTTGAATTCTGGCTTCGCAAGTGTCTGATGCCCACATTTTCCAAGTACTCTTGTCTATTTTTTAAGGCTTTAAGCAGCTCTCTGCTTCATTGTTCAGGGTGAAAAAGGGATAACTACGAAGCAGCAAAGTCCCTCTCTCTCTCTCTCTCTCTCTCTCTCTCTCTCTCTCCTTAGTATTCTCAGCTCTTTTCTTTTTTTTCATACAAAAAGCCTAGAGCAAAATTCATTCAAGCAAACAAAGCCAAAAGGCACTTACAAGTGGTTACATCATTACATTACAATGCAGTGGAAATAACCTATTCTAGCACAAAAGAAACCATCCTAAACAAATTGGAAATCAAAATCTCTCTGCCCATACACGATCCTGAATCTCAATTTGCACATCCCGCAAAATAGACCAAAATTAAATCCCGGTTAAAAGCAACAGAAAATCTCTCCCCCTACACTACACATGAGAACAAAAAGCAAATTAAGCCACCATGAGAATAAAAACAAGCCAACCAAAAGCCAAGACAAGCAAACCAGGTACCGTTAGTCTCTGGTTAGCTTGTCACCGCCTACTGAATTGTCGAGTCGACGAATCAACGCCCAGACTCATGCAGCGGGTCACGACCGCCTCGGGCCGTAGTTATCGTTGCGCAGGCTTTAATTGGGTGACATGGAAGGGAAGGACAGATCAGAAATTAGGAACAGATCTTGTCATATTATAACAAGCTCAAAAAACCTGAAACAGAACCACACTAGAAAGGATGGCTAAGAGCATCTCCTACCAAATTTTGAAACAACGAAGCCTGGTGGTCAACAAGGAGAAAAGAGGAGGAATTGGAGTTTTCCCAGAAAATAAAAATGATAGAGAAAGAAAACATCTCACAAAGAAGGCGAAAACCTGATGAACGACGCAAGGAACTGAAGGAAGAGAGAGAGACACACACACACGCACACTCAGAAATGATTTATTTGCTATCAAGAAGAATTACGATACAAGCATACAAGGTAAGAACCGAGAAAGCAATCAAAGGAGAGAGTATGGCAAACAAATTGGTGTACCACTGACGCAGCCTAACTCGATCGGGCTTTGCTAACCGTCCACCCTGCTGCTGCTGCTCTGGACTCTTCATCTGCCCATTTTGAACCGTCAATATTTCCTCCAACAACATTTGCCGCACGATTAAGCTCAGTTCGTAGTGGTACTTAGCCCCCACAAGTCTTTTTACGACCATGGTGATTGCGAGCCAAAAGGATGCTGAAATCAACAGTATTTGAGAGAATAGGACCCACCGAATCCGCCTTAAGATGAAGGAGGAGGAGGAGGAGGAGGAGGAGGATGAGGTTATCAAGGAAAACATGACCGCGACAAAAAGTACGTAGGATACAAGGATCTGTCCGGCCTTTGTTTCGTTATATTGGACCAGTTTCACTTGTTTTCCGAGTGTCATACTGTTCTCTTTGTATTTGACTTTCAGTTGTTCTACCGACAAGTACTCCATGTGCGAGAAATCACCCTTTCCAATTGGAGAGAAGAGATAGGTGTTTGTCTCAGACAAAGATCGAGAAGATAGATGAGAGAGAGAAAAGAAACTACAACTACTAGTGTGTGTGTGTGTTATATATATATATATATATATATATATATATCGCTCCCAGGGCAATGCAACTATGATGTCTGCCCGTATTGTTTACATAGATAGATTCTGCCCGTATTGTTTACCAAGTGTTATATTCAATCTATGAATGATGTGCATGTATACAATTAAAAAATGGGAAAATGATGGCCAAAGACGTGTTTTGATACTCTCTCCGTTCTCTTTTTAAAGTCCAGTATTTCATTTTGGGTTGTCCTTTAATAAGTGTTCATGTTGTAAAGTTAATAGATAAAAATTGGTACATTTTTCTATTTTGCTCCTATAAGTAGATTCCATTTTAAATAGTTAGTGAGTAAAAGTGTAATGATAATGTCTTCATAGAGGATAAAAAGGAAAAGTGGAAGTAAAAGTTGATGTGAAATGTGTAATGATGATGTTTTCTTAATAAGTTGGAGTTACGAAGCGAGATACTTAAAAAGGAACGGAGGGAGTAATTAATACCCGCTAAAGATAAACTAAGAACATTTGTTAATACTAAAAATATTTTTAACGGGTATTAATTATCAAAACACGACCTTGGCCGTCATTTCCCCTTAAAATAAAAGTCAAGCTTTCAAAAGTTGAAACGTACTTATCAATATGGTTTGTACAATTATTAAGGGTCTAAGGGTGGGAATAACCCGTTAATGGAAGGGTTAAATACTTATACATCAAGTATATCTTCTTTTTTTTTGTCACTCCTACGAATTTCGCCTACGAACAAATTCTCTCATTCAAGTTTTCATTTGAAGGACATAACTCCGTTGGATGGAATGAACAAAAAGCCCATTTTACCCTTACATATATATACCCACAGCCACACTTCTCTCTCTGCAAATAGAATAACCAAATTTTTTCCACAAATCCCAAACTCCATTCACAATCATGATCAGTAAGAAAATCAGAACTAATTATTTGCAAGATCAAGGCAATTATCGTGAAATCAGAACCAAACTTATCGAAATCACTCTCCTCGGAAAACTTCCTCTTGAACATCTACGTGATCCCATAGATCTAAATCCCCACCGCAATGGCAGCTCACTGAGAGCAACATGGTCACATTTCACATCAAAAAAAAATAAAAAATGAAATTGCTACTATAATACATTTAGAAATTTTAGGTAGCCCATAATTTGAACACTCAGTCCATATACATGATGAACACCTAGTTCACAAAATTTTAAACACTCAAGCCATACATCGATGACTATTGATTAGTGGTAAAATTACGGTTCTTTATGCTCTTTATTTGAGATTGTTTATATACTCCCTCCGTTCCAATTCTTTTGTCCGTCGTCCTATCTCAACCGTATAAAAAATTAATTATAATTTTTAATTGGTAATAATATTTATATGCAATATGGATCTTGTTTGATAGATTTTAATAAGCTCTTTTAAACGATGTTTTCAAAATCACCTAAAAAAATTATAGATTGCAAGATATAATTAATTGGAAAGTGGTATGGACTCCCAAAAAGGACTAAAGAATGGGGACAGAGGGAGTATTGTTTAATCATATCTCTTAATATATAAATAGTAAAAAAATAAATTGTCTAATTTTTAATCCGTTTAAATTGGTGCGAAAATCTTATTTTTCTAATAACTTTATTCTAAAGAGTTATGATTAATTTTTAGCTCTATGGCTCTCACATGAGAGCCCTAAGAAAATTGTAGAACCAAATAAAGAGCAGATATTTAATTATGAGAGACGTAGAAACAAATATTAGTTATAACACTTTAAGATAAAATGATTATACAAAATAAGATCTTTCTACTGATTCAAACGTATTGAAAATTAGAGTAGTTAATTTTTAACAATATTTTTTAATATAAACAGTGTTAATCTCTTAGCCCTTTATTTTTTATTTCAGTCCATATTGCCGTAAAAAAAGAAAAGGAGATTTTATTAGAAATATTTTTAAAAAAATGCCAAATTACTCAGCAGCGCCTAGGCGGGCTTGGTGCTCAACAGTAGGTCGCCGCCCAACTAGCGATGAGCACTATTTAGAATACTGCGTAATATATTGTAAGTTTTTTTTTTAACACCCTTCCAAAAAATTTTAGAGCCACCACTGTCCCACCGTTCAACGCCCTCGCGTCACCCATGAATGCACGGCCAGGATCCTAGCAGACGAGTCAACCATCACCGAGTTTCTTTCCCCTAACCGACCGTCCGAGTCGGCAAAAACCGGTGACCGGTCGCGACCGCGTACGGTTGCAGCGGAGACGAGAAGGGGTGCTTGTGGAGGAGGTTGTGGAGAAACGACGTCATTTCTTCGGTTTCGAGCGGGGAAGAGTGAAGGTTCGTGTTGTATAGATCCGCCATGTCTTAAGTTTCTAATCACAATTCACGATGATTACATTGCAAGGAAATCGAAGAAGACGAACGGGAAGGATCGTGTCAATTGCTGTGTTTAATTTGTTTGCACGCACTTTCTAAGGGTAGCCGCCTCTCTCTCTAGGGGGAGAGGGGTTATTTTAGGGAATACTGTAGTATATCGGAGTATTAGGTAATATTGGAACATTTTATAGCTTTCGACAGAATTTAGGTCAAAAAATTAACGGTTCTTGACTAAAGAGGTCTAGGGAAAAAGTAAACTTTATTAAGGGAGTCTGACAGTAAGCGAAATTCGTAGTAGAGGTGATTGGGAAGAAAAAAAAATAAAGTATACTTGAAAGGATGTTTAAGTATTTAATCCTTAATCAAATCGGAAAGTTGAGTGGAAAACTTAAGGTGAAGAACATATACATCCCCTTAACCAAATTAAAATTGCGTGAATTTTGACATATTTGCAATGGAAAATATTAGAATCCATGAAAGGCTTCCATGAAAGTATTCATAAAAGAAAGAATCAAAACAATAATGAAAGTATTCAAAAAAGGTCCACAATATGACATATTTTGAACTACTGTAGTGACTGTACTACTACAATGCAATATGATCAAAAATAAAATAAAATACAATTAATGCAATAAAAAGGGTACAAAAGGTGCACAGTACAATTTTTTAACGAGCATCTCCAAGGGGAGGCAAATCCCCCTACGCGCCAGTTTTACCACTTGCCAAAATTTTGATATTGCAACGGTGACTAGTCTAATTAGGTGTGAGTCAGAGTCACTTTTCTCTCAACTATTAATATTTTATATTATATGTTCAACTAATAAAATACAATTCACTCAACCTTTTTTTTATATACTACTCCCTCCGTGCCTTTTTAAAAGTTCTATTTCGTACTTTCAACTTATTAAAAATACATCATCATTATACCTTTCACATTAACTTTTACATCCACTTTCCATCCTTACCCTCTATTAAAACATCATAATTATATTACATTTTTACTTACTAACTTTTTAAAATGGAATCTACTTTTAAGAGTAAAATGGAAAATGCACCAACTTTTACCCACTAACTTTACAAAATGGACACTTATTAAGGGACAGCCCAAAATGTAATATAGGACTCTAAAAAAGGGACGGAGGGAGTGTATATATTTGTACAAGCAATAAAATGCACATACTATAACATCGTTTTGTGTATCAATACAATTCAATTTTGGAGTTTCTTCATTAATTTTTAGAGTGCCAAAATATTACAATCATATATTATATTTTAGGGTAAATTATAGTTAACCCCTTTTAACTAACACCCGGAGACACTTAACCCCCTTTAACTATAAAATTGAACACTTAACCCCCTCTAACTATTGAAAATTCATTCCAAGTTCACTTCCGTTACCTTTCTGTTAGAATTTGGATGGAAATGAGCAAGCTACCCTACTAATGATCAAAAAAAAAAAGCAAGCTACCCTACTCTCACTCTCTCTCTCTCCCCCTTCCCATTTGGTGTATAGAGCATCTCCAACTTAACTCATTTCTAAAATTTTAAAATGGAGAATAGATGTGACATATTGGAAAAAAATTTATAATTTTTATTTCTATTTCTTGCACTTTATGAGAGATTTTATGAGGGATCCATCATACTATTTAGAGATTTTTGCTGCATTTATATGAATTTTTTGAGAATTTTTTTATGAGTAATGATTGGAAGTAAGGGTAATGAGTAGAGAGAGATAGAAAGAAAAATGAAAATACTGATTGGAGATAAGGATAATGAATTGAGAATAATAATTGGAAGCAGGGATAATGATTGATTTTTGAATTGAGTTTTTTTTTCCAAATCTTGATCCAAATAAGGCATTTATCTCCAAAATAGGAGTAGGATCTCAATATTTGGAGAACCAAAGGCAATTTGGAGACCCAAATATTTAAAAAGTACGATGGATCCCTTCTAAATTCTTCCATATAGTGCAAAAAGTGAGAATAAATTACAAAAACTTCCTCTAATAATGTCACATCTATTCTCCATTTTGATTTTAGAGATGAGTTAAGTTGGATATGCTCTAAACTCACTCTCGCCTTTTTTAATGGCGTAGGACAAAGAAATAGAAGGATTGGGTCTCCCTTTTAGAGGCGGGGGAGGTACTAACCCAATTGTGCTATCCTCTATGCTCTGCCCTAAAACGACGCCGTTTTGGGGTTGTTTTGGATACACCAATTAAACGACCAAGGGCCCTATTAGCTTGCACACTTAATTCATGATTTAGATTTTGGGGAGAAAAGCCCTAACATCTCTCCCGCCAAAAACCGTTCCTCCTCCTCCCTTGTGGACTCCTATTATTGCTTCTCCACCATTGAAAGCTGATTCTCATTCTTATTAAAAGGTACGCCAAAATAGCACCATTGGTTGATAATAGCTTTTGTTCCTTTTATTCTTGTTTTTAATTTGGGTTAATCTAGTAAAACTCAAAAAATTGTTGAAGTGGGTTCCGAATGGTTAATGGAAAAATGGAAATATAAGTAATGGAAAAATGGGTTCGGATGGATGATGTCATTATTAATTTTTTGTTGACCACTTATCGATCAAATATTTTTTGTTGCCCAGTTGATTTGTTTTGGCTAGTTCATGTTTTGAGGAATTTTCTTCCATGCAAACAGGGCCCTTGGCCGTTTAAGTGGTGTATCCAAAACAGTCCCAAAACAATGTTGTTTTGGAGCATAGCACAGAGGATAGCACATTAGGCTAGCACCTCCCCCAAGTCCTTAACTCCAATACATCACAAAAGCAGTCAGGTCCTTATTTGAATTTTTGTTGCATTTGTTAGTTTTCCGCTAAATTTTTGTAGTTTATTAATTTGTCTCAATGAGAGGAATTGAAAAATAACCATTTTTTAGAAGGAAAAAAAATGACATTTTTTTTATGTATCTGCCTTCAGTAGGAAAAAGTACAAAAGCAGGACCAGAGTTATTATACTTTAATAATAGGGAAAAATAGAAATCCTATACTCATGAATACAAACCTTCCACAGATCCGAGAACACCAAACCAAGTTTTAATGGAAACCAGGTGGATTGGAATTTGAGTAATCCATGTTGCAAGTCCCTTATAATCCGAACTGTTTATTAACTTTAAAATATAATTTTTCATGATTCCTATTTTTCTATTGTGTAGTCTACATTTCGCAGTGGTTTCAATTGCATTGGTTTTGATTCTATGCGGTACTTTGCTCTCCGAATTTTGTCAAATTTTGGTTTTCCCCTTTTTCCCATTTCCCCCCTTGTCTCTGGTATTGTTTTTCGATTTACTGAACCAACCAGAGGTCGGGGCACACACGATACATCTACGTGCAAATCGAAGTTTGACGAAATATACACAATACCTTTCCCGTTTATTGTGTGATCGAATTTTCACAAATTTTGTCAAAATTATACGTGCATGCCCCGGCCTCTAGTACACATAAAATTACTTGTTCCTTCTTTCAGACATGTATTCTTCATCAATATGATAACAATGGTCTTCATCAATTATGCATTCTTTCGTGATTTCAAGTTTCACGTTTGATCATGTTCCTCACTATTCTCATTAGAAGGCAAACACTCATAAAATGTCAAGAACAATGTTAAATAATTTTTGAAATACTACATAAAACTGAAGCTATTGAAACTCAAATCTAACTATGAAAAACAAAGTCTAATCAAATACTTTACCATTATAAGTTGGTTGAATCCTTGTTATTAAACAACATAATTTTCTCTTTATCGTCCTGTCACGAAAAAGAAGAGAATCAGAATCATCAGATTGATTTTCAACCAAAATGAATCATCAGATTGATTCTCTGGTGATAAATAAATTAAATCATGAAAAGCAAGAGGGCAAACAACGCACCGTAATAAATTTAGTTAATATATTAGAGAGGGAAAAATCTACCATACACACCTCCAAAAAAACACACACCATATGCACCCAATCGACGGTCCAGATCGCGTCATGTCACCAAAAAGTAACTGGTTCATTAACAGGTTATCTTATTTAAATAATACTATCTCCATCTCAAAAAGTTTCTCCAATCTACAAAATGAGGACTAAAAAATAATGCATTTTTCCAAGAAAAAATTCAAATTTTTTTCATAAATTAGAAGAACTTATCGATATCTAGTGAATGGAAGAAAAAATTTGGACTTTTCTTACAAAAATTATATTAATTTTACGTCTTCGTTTTGCGGACCGAACAAATATTATGGGACGGAAGGATTATATAATCACAAAAACTCATATAATTAGCCACAAGTAAAAGAGAATTCATGAACTCTAGAATATGTGGTTACAAATCTTTTCGTTGGGGATATTTACAGTGGGACAAAGGGAGTATATGTTAGGGAGGGTTCTCATTGTCTGTCAAATTCCAATTGGCATAATTCATTAACAGATCCTCAACTGAAGGATTTTAAATGATAATAGTGAATATTCAAGGGCGTGCTGATGAAAGATTTTTAAGATATGGGGTGCTTAGTGATAAGTAGCAAGTTGACAGAAGGGTAATATTGAAATCTGTAAATAAAGTATAAGGATAAAATTGACACTTTAAAATTTGTTGGGATGAAAATGGAACTTGATGTATTTTATCATAAGGACTAAGAAAGTTGATTAGTCAAATAAATACTACAATATGGGAACCAATGATCGTGGTACTCCAGATATGTTGTGATTGGTTAAAACTATAGGACCCATGACTTTTGTCATGGTAAATTAGAGAACAAAAATGACACATTGCGTGTTGTGATTGATGTGGAGTATTGTTCTAAGAGTACTCGATAATCTCTCATGAAATGGAGATTGAAAAATTAATTGCCTATAAATCCACAAACTAAACCATTGAAAACGGATTGTAATTTTTTGAATACAGGACCAACCCACACTTCTCAAAAACAGAACCAAGCCATTCGATTTGGCCGGATTGATTTGGATATGACAAAGGACTTTGGAAAAAAGATTTTAAAAAAAAAGGACTTTGGATAAAAAAATGTGCCGGGAGATTCCTAGTACCTACAGTTAAGTGTATGTAGTATATAAATACAGAAGTGGATGTACATACACTCTATCCCAATTGAGAATCCCTAACTAACTAAAAGAAGTGCAATTTTTTGATTAAATAAAAATAATTTACTTCTAAAAACTTCAAAAATTTTCTCATCCTATTAAATAACTAATCTAGGTCTTTCATTTGGTGAGATAATGAAGAAACTCAAATTAAAAAAAAAAATCATGTGCAAAACTACTTTATTTTTTCATTTAAAAATTGCAGATCTTTTTGCGAAGGTCTATCATTCGGCGGAAGAAATATACATATATATATATGAATTAAATTTCGGTTGTCACTTTGTTTGAAACCATGGGTACCAATAGTTGGGCCCATGTGTATGTGGTATTAATTAGGTGATATATAGATGCCAAAGCTATACTATGTGAGCTAGAATGACCACGTACCGCGCTGT